>JAQIWH010001645.1:0-29897 GCA_034695005.1 Cryptops parisi
ATAAATAAAATCACATAATATACACACACATCCATACGGAAGCAGGGTAACGTGACATATTTTTCAAAAACCTCCAATGTCAATTGCACTTGTTCTTAATAAGTTGTACACAAAAAATGCTAACTGAACCACGTTATGAGTTTGACCAACTAAAAGAAAACAGTTGATTTTTTTTTTATTGGTGGTTAAGTTTTTCAAAGTCTAGACAGGACTCGGAAGAAATGCTAAACGCGAGAGAAGTTAACCTCCTTTTCATTTTTATTTCTTTCGGCAATGAGAACGATGTGGGGGTGCGAAAGAAGAAGAAGAAGCAGAAGACGAAGAAAAAGACGACGACGACGTGCTTGGCTTCAAAGGATTGAGACGAGAAGTAAAGAACTTTTCAACCAGTCGCCAGCCTTGACCTAAGGTCACTGACGAGGAAGCATGGCCGACGTTTAGACCAAAGTCATACAACCAAACTTCACAAACGTCTTTCAACTTTATTGTATGTCGGACAAAAAAAGAACGACCACATTTACTTGGATTTCAAGATTTGTACAAAAATACAATGTTATAGCATCACCATTATGAACTTGACAGTTGACATCGCTTTTTAAAGTCTTTCCCACGCGTGTTATATCAGGAGAAAAGTTACATTACGTAATAAACGTACTTCTCACCACCCAGACATAAAAGAAGAATAAATATTCACGCGGATTGCGTAATACTTTACGAATTCGGTTTTCTCAATTAAGAATATGAAATCAATTTCTGAGCAGGTGATCATGAAATTCTAATAAAACTTTTCAGATTAAAATTCCATTGTTACGTAATACTTTGTTCATTTGTGTCGAATATTTTATAGGTAATATTTTTATACGTATGTGCTTTTCATACTTATCATATTCCCACAAAGAACTCGTCGTGCTAAACATTTTCATCAAGACACAAAGTAAAGTTGTTTACTTGACGATGAAGTGAAATACGTTGTATAATTCTAATCAACTCTACTCGAGCTAAAACTAGGTGCTAAAACCTTATTGAAACAATAGGCTGCTATTTGTTTTTACATTACTAATGTGTTATAGTTTAATTTTGTTTAGTACTTACACTTTATACAATTTAGCATTTAAATGTTTTAGATGCACAAAAAGTACATGAGTCTACACAAACAAAAATGTATTTTGAATGTTTAAAACAGCCAACTTTACCTTTCCAGTTATCCGCAATTTAAAGTGTTCATTTTCACACGTTTAAGTCACGACACAACATAGCTGTTTTTTATACATTACCATTGTGTACACTTACGTCTATTTTACACGATATTAAGTACGACACGATATATATTTCAAGTTTTCAATTATTTTACGATTAATTGTTGAAGGACCTGGTGTAAAAGGGTGTTAAGTGACATTTTGTTTCAAAAAACACTTCGAAGCATTTTCGGATGTGTTGGGTGCTATTCTACCTTCCTAGAGCACAAGTTTGGGCAAAACAATACTATGTGCAAAGATATTAATGCAAGTGTGAAGTGGCCCATAAACAGCAAGGTAAGTTCATATCTTTAAACGCGTTTTCCTCAAAATTGCAAAAAATATTACTTAACAAACACCCTTTTAACAAAGGCCCTTCAGTGATTAAATGTATTGCAGCATGATTTTCTTTCTTTTCAAAACGTCATTTCGTTAGTAGAATATGTCTCTAAGCTCATACGATTTACACTATGTACCGTACTTCTACACTATAATTCTAGTATATTCCATACGGTGTACTTAATTATGATATTCAAATAACTTGAGATATAGTACTATGTACATAGAGCCGGATTGTACAAACAAAGATTTTTTCTCAGCATTTTTATTACAACTACACTGTACTATACAAAGATTATGTTTTTGTAAAACTTACAAAAACTCGCATTTCCACGTGAAACACGTGGAAATATATTTTTGGCTGAAATATGTTAAGTGTTTATTTGGATGGATCGGTTTTATACTCGAACAATGGATGGTTGCACACTGTAGAAAGTAAACTACATACATAATAAAAAAGGTATTTATCTTTGTGTACAAAGTGGGTGGCTTAAAATGTAGATATATCTTCAGCAACACTTTTCGAGAAAAAACAAACTCTTCGTGTGACAAAATCTCAGAATTGACTGGACATCGATTCGTCAAAATTTGATACAACACACAACTTCAGTCTATGTTCAAAATTTAAGCTCTGCGGGTCATAAGAAACCTACTAAAATTAGCTCAAAAACATTGAACTATTTCAACCTCAGAGTAAGTTAAATAAAGGAGGTTACAAAAGAAGTCAAGGATCAAAAGTTCCTTGAGTTATGTGAAGTTTGATAGCATTTTTAAAGTGAGTACACTTAATTAATTGCACAATTTTCATCAGTACATAGTATATTGTAATTTTCCAAATTCGGAAAGGTAATTGATTCCATACTGAAAAAAGTGTCCTAAGAAAACCTACATGGTTGGATAATGTGGATGGTAATAAGAATTTGTAACGATAAGTGTCCCTCATATTTAATTCACAATTTAGTTTTAATTCACACTTTAATAAGTATATGTGTACCTAATATTTTTTACCCTATACATGTATCTGAATACTCAATGAACAATGAAATGCCCAATATATTTCTAACTTAATATTCTGTAGGTCTACAATGTACCACAAAGTTGGTATATTGCGTACAGTACTCTACTAACGTGATATACTGTACACAGTGTAATTATGACTCAATCTACTGTACACTACTACGTATTCTTATGTCTAGCATACAACTTGATACAACACAATATACTTCTAACCTAATATACTGTAGTTTGTAGTAAACTTATGAAAACTACGATACCGGTATACAATACGTTTTAAGTAACTCATTTTACAGTATTCTTATCGTATACTTCTAAGTTCTAACCTATGAACGGGATAGTAATAGTATACTGTTAGCTTCATATACTGTTCAGTGTACTGATAATTTTTAATCTACGCTACTGTACAGTACACTTATGATAATATGGTATACGACCTAATCTACTGTCCTGATTACACTACACCGCTAACTTAAGCCACCGAACAGTATATCTATTAAAACTGTGTAGAGTGTATATCTAACCCAGTCCATCATACAGTATTTTAAACGGGATGCACTAAACAGAGTACTTAAGCAAACTGTTCATATGAACAATTACACGTACATTAATACGTGTAATCTAACGCATTGTACGGTCTACTTAATACAGTATGCTTGTACAATTAACATCTACAGTCTAAAATAAGCTTGATGTACAGTACGTCCAAACCTAATTTACTGTATCTGTACTTGCAACTTAAGTATTTACTGTATGTACAGTACCGTAGAATTACTGTACAGTACACAAACGTAAATTGTAGAGTACACATCTAACGCCCCGTCCCCGTCGTATCACTGTATATACAATTCAGCTTTGATATCCGAAAAACCCCTACAAATTAACCGCCTATAAGTGAGCTTTTCTGCATAACCCTCCCTCGGTTTAGCGCTTACCCCAACAGAAACACCTGCTACAAAAAACGAGTTGAAAGGCAAAGAGGGGGAAAACGAGATGGAGAAACAGGTGCACGAAGGGTTGTGTGTATATGTGTGTGTGTGTGTGTGTGTGTTGTGTTCCATTCAATGACTTTTAACTTCAACAATCTTAACCCCTTGGTACTATCGTGACCTGATACTGATGTAATACGTGGAACAGGTCCTTCCCTCAACAATGGCCGCCCTTCTACCCCTCGAAAAATTCTACACTTAGTCGACAACGATTATTACAATACTATACTATAGTAAACCAGTTAGAATGACCCTGACGAGTCAATCGTTTTTGTTTTCTTTCTTCTTCTTCCCATTCAATTAAGAGTAGTGTTAATTCTATAAACAGATAGAGTCAATGGACTAACAAGGAATTTTGCATAGCTATAAAATGCATTCACTAGTTAAGCCTATGAGATGAAATAATTTTTTTTTTTGTAGTTTAAGCTTATGGAATGAAATAAAGGTTTTATCCCATAACAAAATCAACGAATAATTTGGGCATTGAATTGGCAATTGATTAAGCTAATTAATCTTTTTTTTTTTAATATGGTATGTTATTAAAACATTTGTACCGTTTTTTCTAGTATTGTTTTTACTATTTTATCAATATTATTTGTTTACATTTGAAAATTATTATAAAAGCAGTGCTCATAGATTAATGATAAATCAACGTCGCAAAAATGGCACAAAGTCATTTTTTAATATTTATAACTATGAAACATGTGTATCACTAAAAAACATATTATACAGAAACCGACAATGCATATTATAAGTACGGTACAGAAAAGGTACCCTAATTAAAATAAAAAATATTACTATTATACAGTACAGTTTTTATAAAATTCACACAGTTGAGTAAGTATCTCAATTATTATTATTTAGTTAAAATTAAACCGGATTATAGCATTTGACATTTTAATTTTATATAGAATATATACCGTATTTAATTTTATCTAATATTTTGATCCATTTTTTACACTTTAAATCTGATCTATCTAACATTTGATTTCCAGAACGAATATCTTAATTTAAAAAGCCAAAAAATATGTACTATTGTAATGCTTTTTAATATGTACTATTGTAATTGCTTTGTAACATTCAACAAAAAAAAATGACACAAACAGTTGATACCTACAAAATTCAAAGCTTTAAACTAAATTTATTATTTAATGAATTTTTAGACTAGAGAATAATTTCTCATCTTTCAAATATAATATAATACAATTAAAATTAAGATTCTTTCTTAGTTAAACAACTCCAAATCTGAGAATAAATCAATGGGTTTATCCTATACATAAAGTCAACCAAAACTATAGAAAAATAGTAACAACAATAAATGATAAAATCCTTTTGTTTTTTAAAAAAAATTAAAATATATAAGAAAAACTATAAATATATTAAAATAAAAAATAGGAACTTACCATATATTTGATCAGTCACATTTCGCTATAATATGTCCATTGCCAGATGTGTGAAAACGTTACGAAGAATCTGTAAGGTTCAAAAGGAATATTTCTTTTACAGTTCAACTTAATCCTTTACTGACCTAAATTGAATTTAACCAATCATATTTCTAGAAAAAGTATCTATTTCAGAAAGGGTTATGGTACTCGAATCGTATATCCATTTGTGTTAACAAAAATTGCTTATAGTGAACGTTCCAACGAAACGACCCATAACCTTTTGTTCTGGTCAACATATCGTTTAAAATTAAATATAATAAAAAAAAAATTATTCAAAACATAATTTAAATGTAAAACACCGGAAATCACTTATTCATCAAATTTGTATATTTTTTAAAAACAATTTT
The DNA here is from genome assembly GCA_034695005.1 of Cryptops parisi. Lineage (NCBI taxonomy): Eukaryota > Metazoa > Arthropoda > Chilopoda > Scolopendromorpha > Cryptopidae > Cryptops > Cryptops parisi. The sequence continues at coordinate 5,370 of JAQIWH010001645.1, forward strand.
GTATATAAGAATAATCAATATACCTTGTTAGTGTGTTTCACAAAGATAACGTTTTATATCAGTCGTATTTAAAAAACGTACAAATAAAAATAACTTCATAAAATATTATTAAACTATTTATCGAAAAAAGGTGTAGTTTTCTATTCCAATTTAGCATAGAAAACGATATTCATTTCAATTTTTTACATAGAAAAAAATCAGTATATTTTATGATCATTACATACTTTCGAATAAAACGTGGTATTAGTTGTATTTAAGTAAAAAAAATTGTAAATTCATATTGTAAAAATGATGGAATGAAAAGTATGAAACAGTAATTATAAAGTTGAAATGAAAAATACTGAAGATGAGGAGTTGCTATTCCCTGAAAACATGTTTATGATAAATAACATGTCTATGGATGTCTATGATATGCTTGATGGGTGTGAAGTTTATATTATGGAAGAATGAACAATGATTTATTTGTAAATTATAAATCCAGTTTAAAAAAATAATCAGCTCCAATCATTAGTTCTAAATCATTTATACTCGTAAAAGATTATCACCGTATCCTATAGAGTGTAATGTTTTTACATTTTTTTGTTAAAAATCACAGCTTTATGGTTTTAACCATAAAGATTAAATTGTAACCAACATCATCAAATGTTTGGTTGAAGGTAGAAACAATGGAACCTCTATATACTAACCTATATATAACCTCTATTCTATATTATAACTGACGAATATAATGAATTTGACGATTATTGAATCAAATGCAAATGCTTTGTGAAACCACTCCAAGTCTTGTTATCCAAGCCTTACTGTTGACACACCACATCATATTTAGTTTTATTTCATGATATTGTTCTTCTTAAAAACTGACTTTTGGTGACCTGGATTGTGACATTTGGTGACGAATATTGGATTTTTAAACGAATATCGGAGCATTATTTTGCCGAAAAAATGTGACGAATATTAGATTTGGCGAGTATAGGGAGCCGACGGATATTGTGCATTCTGCTTGTAAGTATTGTATTTTCTAAAGTTTTCTTTTTAAAAATATGCATGTACCGTATACTACACATCCTACTTTTGTGTAACAAATTAAAGAAAAAGTTAATATCGTGTACAAGTTAAACTGTTTTCCACATTTGTATAGAAGATGTGATATTAAAAATGTGGGACACGATAATTTTGTATTTCATATGATTAATACTGAATAGATAAAGATGATTGAAAAATAATCCGAAATAGTTCTTTATCATGGTCAAATATTGCTGATCTAATATCATAGTTTACGTCGTATAGTGTACCGTTGTATCGTACTTCGTATATACCGTCGTATAGGTATCATTTGTACTAACAACATGGTACTATAGGTACATAGTTACATCGTACCATTTCATAGACATGGTACTACATAGTAATAATAGTAGAAGATAACTATGAAATTCACATTTCACGTTCGATATGTAAATGAAGAAATGATTCTAGTATAATAGAATAGAAACATGGCATACTGTATATACTGTATGAAAAATCGAAGTGAACTTGATAATATATTTTAACAAAAACTATAAAAGTAAGTTCTTCAAATAGTAGGCCTATGGTAATTTTTTAACTTTATTTTAATGCTTTTGATTTCAGTTCAATCATACGATAAAAGTACACGAAAAAAGTTATACATGTGCACGTGCGTTAATTGTAATTTGTCATTAAGTATACACTAATTGTACCGGTAATTATAGCAATTCAATCTGAAACGTTTTGTACAATACTATAAATCAACTTTTGTTGATGTATGGTATTGTGTACGATACTAATTTAATTTGTACTCGATTTTGCTATTTCAGTAAAAACAAATTATACCGGGTAGCCTAAAACTAAAACTTATATAAATACATAAGTACCGGTACTAGTACAGTATTTTTTTACAATATAGCTTAATTATTATAGACTCACTGAGTTGTACACCAGTAAAAATTTTCAAGAAATTTTAAAATGTTCGCGTTTAGTTTTAAATTACATTCATTGTTCTCAAGGTAGTCATTCGCAGTCTAATGTAAAGTTTCTGATGTATTCGTATTTCCTACGGATTGGTTATTCTAATCGCACTTACAAATATACGTTTCTAATAGATAAATATTTGCAATCCTTTAGGAAAATATCTTGACGATATATTTCTACGAAATACTAGTATCCTATTTATTTACGCTATTTAAATGAAACAGTACAACGTTTAACATAACAGTGATTTAGAACGTATATCTTAAAGTTTATTTTCTAATATAATTTACGTGAAGTTGTGGAACAAGTTGCTGTAACTTAAAGCTAAAAGTGTTTATTTATTGTCATGATTTTAATAGTAATAGACATTGTTAAATGAACTGATTGTAGCGTTTTTCAAAATGTACTCGATCGAGACTACCCTTAAACTACTACTTGATGATAACTATTGTATGGTTAATGTTATGTCAGTTTATGGTTAATGTTATGTTATCTTCATTATTACCGGTATCCTATTTTTTATATATCGATGTCAGATTATAAACCTACGTATTTATTTTACATACATTTCAAATGACTTAATAGTTTTTCAGTACGGTATGGTACCTACTTATATAAAATTACCTAAATGTATAATAGTAGTATACTGTAAGCTTTAATGTTTCATAAACTAGGTCTATAAACTACTAGTTTTTTTTCTTCTTTCAACTATGGTCACTGAAAAAGTAGTTTACTAGTTTGAAGAAAGGTTAAAGTTGATGTTAGCTTAACAAAGCTACAGTTTTAAAGTACAGCATCATTTTTAAAAGTTTTTAAATTGCATTTTGGATTTTGTGTCATCTTTTAGAAAAGTCATTAAAATAATTGGTTTTATAATTCAAACGTAAATTAAATTGTCCTGCTTTGTAATATATTTGAAACTAAAAGGCTAAAAATTACATTAAGTGCTGCATTTACTTGTTAATATGTGGTAAAATAAACTCAAACAAAAATATTGATTTTTATTAAAATCTAAAGATATTGATGTTTTGTTTATTTGTTTTTTAACGAGTTTATACAAGTTATTCTTGTAATTAGGTGTACAGGTCAACCAGCTTAAGATTTTCCCATTTAAAAAGGTTTCTGACTTAAACGCAAGATATTTGACAGATTTCAATACATTTTACAAGTGATAAATAACATGTTTTGTATCTAACCACAATTATTCGTCATAGTTTTAATAGCTTAGTATGCAGTCAATATATAATAAAATTTACAAAAGACCCATTAAACATCCAGTGATTGTCAAATAATATTTTTTTAAAATTACAAACATATGGTAAGCTTCCATAAATATAATTTTGTACCAAACATATGGTACCAAAAATATAAACATGTGGTATAAGATTTTTAAGGAAATGAAATTATATAGAAAACTTGTAATTTTCACACAATTATGGTCCAAATTCACCCCATTTTTTACATTTATAATTGAAGCTTATAATATAAATAATTTCAAACAATTTCTTCTTACATTACATGTAAAAAGGTTAGGATTTAGTATTAAAAACATTTATTGTTTTTTGCATTGTTTGTTTATATATATTAAATTTTTTTTTGACAAACTTTAGACCATAGTTGTGTTATGAATTCACAACTATGATTCAGCAGTTATTTCTACCATAGATCATAGTTGAGAGAAAGTGATGCAACTATGTTATAGAGCAGTCAACAATCTTTAAAAAAATACCAATTATGTATGATTCAGTATGAAAAATGTATATACATGTATTTCAAATTTTAACAAAATGTACTTTGATTTATCTCATATGTCCTCAAACTTATACTCAGGATGGAAAAAAATCCCGTTTGGTGCTTCTCTGTTTTGGCTTAATACTTTAATATCCTCTTTAAGATAATAAATGCAATCATCTCTATCTGGTCACTTCCATAAGTTACGAGAACTGTCCACACATTTTACATAAGCCCCATTTGTCTCAACATTCATAACTGCCCATATAAGATTCACCAATAGTATGCTTATTGAATGTTATCTAGGCCAGTATTAACTATCCAAATGTAATGTGTGACCTCGTAGTAACACATCATCGACGGTTTTTGTCGATAACTGATAAGTATGTGGCTGGCTTATAGGGTCTTCCTCCGATCTTTCTGCCAGATCTTTTACTCAGAAATTCCGTCAAAACTTGTGAAAATAACTTTAAGAATGTCAATACAAACAAAATAATGTTTAAACCTAACTATAGTCCACATAACTTGAAACATTTGAAATTTATATTTAAATACGTGCACGATTGTCGAAATATTAATTTAATTAATGATGAAACTTAATTATATGTTATCATATGTCATGTTACCAGCAAGTATGCAGCAAATTGTATTAAGTTCAAAGTTAGCTAAGAAAGTTTGTAGCCAACATGGGAAGATGCAAAATCACTGACTGATTGAGAAGCGAAGCAAAATTATGGGAAAATTGTGTTTCAAAATACCAATAGCATCATCCAATACTTGCATTTTAATTTAGTATAAAAATTATTCACTACGGTACCGTATATGTTACTAGTAGTTCAGATATCGGAGTTTAAACAAACATGGGTGTTTTGGACCATAGTTGTAACTTAGAACCATTAAGTACTCTAAAAGTTTTTAAACGAAAACTACCAATAATTGTAAGTTGTTTTTGTCTTTCTTAAACAGAAGGCTTACCATTATGTAATTTTATTTGTTTAAATATACCGTTTTTATAGAGATCACGGAACATACGTGTTAATATAAACTATTATAATTTCAAGCAAAAATAAAATCATTGCGAAATGTACCGTACTCTATAATTATAAATGTCCTTATAATTGTGTTAGATTTTTAAACAAAATTAGACAAAAATTATAAAATCCATTTTTTAGCTTAATAACTAAAAACCATTTTTATTAACTGTTATGTTTGTCACTGTTGTTTATTTGTTTCTTTCGAAGCGTAAAATAATTATAAATAAATAAAGAAACAAATTAGTAAATAACTAAATACCATTAAAATATAAATGTATATTATAAACATATTTTTTATAATAAAAAAAAAGTGCAACATGAAGGAATATTAGAAACAATATATTTCCAGTTTAAGTTCCGTAAACTAGATATTATGAAATTTTTTTAACTTAAAATCATTCGGTGTTTATAATACTGATCATGTAAATCAATAACTTAGTATTAAAGATGTCTAACATATGATATATTTTTGTACGTCGAACAAAAATCGTGTGAAAGCTGAAATATTCGCATAAAGAATAGACTGAAATTCACTAATTTTTATATATAAACAATGATTAGTAAAATTTAAAACTAATCAACTATATATATGATCAACATATTTTATAATTTTGTACATTAAACAAAAAAAAATATCAACATATTTTAAATTGTTGTACACAAATGAAAAACATAATCATTCGAAACATAGTGGGTTACCATTTTTTACTATAACCGATTTTTAGTAACTGTATTTAAAATTACATACATTTTAAATTTCTATAAAAACTGTTCGACTAGAAAATGATTCCAAATAAACTATCGTATTGTAGTGTTACGAAGAAGGCCTATGAAGTAATAAGCTAGCCTTTTAGACCCTGTTCAATACAAGTGTATGAAAATGCTACGAATAAGTTCACTTTGTTATATAAAAAATAATTACTTACGAATATACATACATTCCGTCGCAAAATATACATTATAAAGTGAACACCTATATGTATTCATATAGTGCGAAAAATACACCATATGTATTCGTCGTATACTACACTACGTCGTATAAAGATAACTACTACAAGGACTAGAGCGCCTACTATTGTTTACTACAGTACTTATAGTTTTCTAACAATAATATTTTATGTTATTTTAAAACAAAATAACTTTTAAAAAAAATATATAAATCAAAATTATTATCTTTTTGTTTAAAATTTATAAAACATAAATTTTATGGAAAAAATAAAATTAAATATAATAAATAGTATAAACAAAAAAAAAATAAAATAAAAGCTATGTATCGATTTGTCAAACTGCGACGTTTCAAACATTCTGGAACACACGAACACACCCTCTTCCAATAGATAAACAAAGAAATAAATTTTTATGAAGTTCCTCATTATCTGCAAGAAGGAAAGAATGTCGTCCAAGCTAGATTGCAGTTGGAGGCGCCTTGATTTGAAACCACGCCCACAAACGTCGTCGTATCCACCCAAATGGGAGGAGCCAACGTCACTCTCGACTCCTTTCTTCTCCTCCTCCTCTTGACTGAAGAAGCAATTTTTTTTTCTTCATTTTATTTTTTAAGGTTGATTTTTTTTTTTAATATTTATTTTCTAGCCTCTATTCAAGTCTCTATGGTCGAATACTAAACCTGCAACATTTTTTTCCCCAAGCTTGTTGATTTTTGCTTTGTCATTGTAAAATTATTTAAAAGGACGGTATGAAAAAATGTATTACTTGTTTAAAAAAATTTAGTTAATATTAAAAAAATAATAATAATATATTTTTATAGTTAATATCAAAAAATTATTAATAATAAAAAAAATTATTTCATTGAAAAGTACTGGTACGGTATAAAAAATGTATTATCGGTACTTGTTAAAAAAAAAGTTAAAAAAATAATAAATCATATATTTCAATAGTTAATATTAAAAATAATTAATATTACAAAATATTTTAAAAATAAGATAATTTTCCTTTAACGGAGAAGCCGCTTGTGGGCGTTAGTGGTCATCACTGGTTGTTGTTGTTGTTGTTGCTTTTAACTAACTTAAAATAGTTTCAATGGGTTAAACCAATTTTGATTATTTAAAAAGTACAACATTTGATAATTAATCATTAATCATAAACTAATACCGTACGTTTATGTTCGTTTCATCTAACCTGCAATCTATACCAAGCACTACAAGCGGCCTCTCCGTTAAAGAAAAATCACCAAAAGTAATCATAGTAATATCAAAAACAAATTATGGTACAGATCAAAGCGTTTTTGTATTAATTACCGGTATACGGAAATTAAATTTAATAAAATGAAAATAATAAACTTAATAAATTTGAAAAAAAATTAATACGATTTAAAGAACAAACAAATTAAATACTATTTATCTTAAAATAATAAGATTACGAATGCAGTTACAATTTCGTATTAAAAAATAAATTTATAAAATTAAACTAGAAATTAAAATTATAATAATAAAAATTTGTTCAATCTCCAGTGTAACTTGAACAATTTAATCACTGATTAAATTGTTAAACTTGACCCTAGGGATTGAACATTTCTTTAAACAATTTCTCTTTTCACACGGTCATATTTAATTAAAAATTCATTAAAAATTAAAATTTAATATCCGATCAATACGTAGACAAATAACAATGGATGCTTATACGAAACAAATAAGAATAAATAAACATATTCACAATGACTGTTTTAAGTTGTCAACTCGTGTTTGTACGTAACGATGAAATAGATGTGTTTATTTGTAATTTTTAAAACACATAATATTTTTACAAAATAATAATTTTGACAAAAATTTATTAGGTACCGCTAAGTAAATACAAGAAGTCAAAATTAAACCGAAACTTTTTTGCTAAGTTTTAGTGTTCCGCACCAAACAAAATCCGGTTCAAATTTGAACTTCCATATTCATATTGCTATGCATATGTAATGATAAAGTGTTTCCCAAAAATGTATTACTATTCTGTAAAAGTATTGTGGTTAACAAAAAAAAATATCAAACACATTTTATAGGTAAGTTACATCATTACATAAACCCGAACTGACAACTTTTAAAAGTAAACTTTAAAATGTATACAACTTTTATTTCATACATAACCAATATTTTATGTCAACTTGTTTTTAATAAATATTCGAAATATACGGTCATATTAGAAAAATTATTGGGAGACCGAGAAACTTCAAAACGACAGTTGACAATCAGTCATCAATTGTGCACCGCAACGCAAAATCGCATAATAAAGAAATTTATTCGCCTATAACGAACATTTTAGGTTCGCAGTGTTCTCACTGTAAAATGCTATTGTTTAAAATGCTATAATAGTTTTAACAGTTTCATCTGTACCATTGATTGTCCCAACGGAACGTAAATGCAATAAAATAAGAAATTTTTCGTTGCATATTAACAAAATCGCATATAAAGAACATGCATAAATCACAGACATCCTATATAAAATTTCCATCCGTACAGCAAAATTGAATGGCGTATAAAACATTGAAAAATAGTCTACTTTATCATACTCAAAGTCTTATTTATTCCTATTTCATTTAACAAAACGTTAAATGAAATGCGAATAGTCAACGTTGAAAATTAATTGCCGTTAATTTTATTAATTATTTATTTTGTTAAATCATATGTTCATCAAAGAATGAATTTTGAAAATAAATTATATAACTCCATCAGTCGTTTGTATAGTGAAATGCAACATATGCCATTTTTTTCTACGTTTTGGGAAAAGTAAACTAAAACAATTCAGTTATTATATCACTATAAAAATTACCTTGTGTAAACAGCTGTAATGTGATCGTTAGCAATTCTCGTATAAATGAAAGCAAGACTTTACTTTTATTTCCTGAATGGGAATGGCGGATGTACCAGAAAGTATAATATAATACCTTGAAAAAAGATAGTTTTTTATCAGCTGACTCATAGTACATAGATACAGTAGTTTAGTTAAAAACTACCTTGTTTGTTAACACCCAACAAGCAAGCGATTAAACAAAACCAAACATACTGGATATCTTTATCGACAACCTAATAACATCTTTTGTTAACAAAATGAAATTGGCTAACGAAGATATTATTCAGTATAATAAAAAATAATTTATTACAATTATTAGCTTTACAATTAACTATGCCGACTCTGTAAACTCGATTGTTCACAAAGCGTTCTAATTACCAAATTATTATATTGTAGGGCCTTATTATACGTTTCATGTCAAAAAGAATTTTTAAAAACTATTTGAAAAAAAAACGGTACCCTTACTTGTGTATTAACCCACAGCCACTGACGTCCATGGGATTGTAGTTGTTTATGTTTCATAACTAACCTTAATGACTATAAGTATACATCAGTTAAAATTAATTTTAAAAAACAAGCAATTTTATCAATCATGAAATTAATGATAAAATTAACTTCAATGTGACACCCTCATACGGGTGGCTGTGGGTTAATAAATAAATACGGCATCAAAAAACTACAGCTTTGATATACGGATATTATTGTTGTGTAAAAAATACTCTCATCTCTCATGTGCTATAATCCTACGTCTGTATGGATTGATAATAGATTTCCTTATAAATGTTTCAAACAGTGGAATCAAACGCCATTTCGTTTTCGCAAAAAAGTTGATTGCATTGATTTGAAATCTAAGAAGGTTTACCATGAGATTGATAAAATAATTTTTTATTACATTTTGTATAATTTTTAACTATTTGTTATGTTTTTTATGTTTTTAATCTTGTGTGATGTATTTGTCCCATTTGGTTCTTTTGGGCTGTCTAATAAAAATAAAATAAAATACACTTTGTAAATAGTACAGTGGAATCCGGTTATTATAATCACGGATGTTATCAATCGACTATTGTTATCATAATCAGTCTGTCCCAACAAACTTTTTAATGTGGTTTAATTTTATCCATTGTTTAATGTTATCAGCCATACCATATGTTATTAGTATCAAAAAAGCACAAATTTTAAAGTGATCATAATAACCGGATTGCATTGTAATAGTTGCAATGCAGTCTTTTATGATTATGAATCTATATATTTTTTAATATTTATTAATCGTGTGTTAAAACGTTTTAGAGTTAATAAGAGATCCTTGGTTCGATCCCAGGTTAGGGCAAAAACATTTTTAACTTTGATTTATATTCAAAATTTAAAAATAAAAAAATAGTTAATTAAAAAGTTTTTATTTATAAGGAATTAAATTATTTTATAATACATTTGCCATTTAAGAAATAAACATTTTTGGTCCTTTAAAAAACCCCTTAAACAGGTTTCCATTTGTGAAGGTCACATCATGGTAGGTACCGGTACTGGATTATTTTACAGTTTTCATAACATTAATCTGCGATTATTTGTTAAATGCAAAAAATAAATAAAAATGAAAATAATGATAACCTTTATAACTAATGTTCATTGATATTTTTTATATTAACTTGTATAAAATATTTTCGAAATAACTATGTACCCGTATAACATTTCACTACAATAGAAATCAATGTTGAAGAGTTAACTGTATCTATCGGCACTAGTGGTGCGTCTAACAGACGTGAAAACAATGTCACGTAAAAACAAGCGAACTTTATTTATTAGTTCGACTTCTCCTCATACCGATACATGTCAAACCTCTCGATAGTGTTCAACCACCTTCGAACCCCCCTTTTAATTTCCATTGGCTATGGGAAATTTTTCCGAGTCGGTTGTGAGGTGGTGATAAATCACTGATTAAGTTTCTATAAATAGTCATCTTGTAACGGGACTTCCACCACCTTCGAGAATAAACGTTAACGCAAACAACTAGGTCTACCACCCAAATGAATGAGGAATGAGGGAATAAGTAAAAGGAAGGAGTATAAAAACACGCCAACAACAAAACAAAACAAATGCCCTTGAGAAGGAAAAGGAAAGTTGTTGGAAGCAGCCCAAATAAAAGCAATTTTTTTTTTCGACGTTCAACTCCCACTTTCCACAGTAGTGACCATTCGTACCCCCTCCCCTCCCATTTTGGTCATTGAACGGGGGGGTACAATTGGACCAATGAAGCGTGAACTGGACACAACATGGTGGAAGTGAAGCGAAGGGATTGAAGCCAACCTGGTCGGGTTGAAAAGAGAACATTGTATTCGGACTGCCTTTCCTCGCTGCTTTCTCATGTTCCTTTTTGCTTTCGAAACCCCCCTTTAAGCAAAAGCTACCTGCTGCCGACCTGTCTGTCTGTCTCTCTCTACTACCTCACTGTGTGGCCCTTTTGCATAGGCATTGGACCCCTCGTGTCCACCACAACATCGGCATTCTCTCGGCCCATCATTCACTTGCAAATCAGTGTCAACTTTCCGCATTAGATGGCGCCATGGAGGCTACAACCCTTTGCTCCCTGCGCCATTCTTGCAGCTAACATTAAGCTACAAAAAACGTAACCTCCAAGCTGGGACGGCCACTGGGACCGTGGGAGCTGGACCCGGGGACCATTCAACTTGTAAAGGACACAAGACCAGAGAATGACCACGTGAAGAAGAAGAAGCAGAAGAAGAAGAAGGAAGATGACCATGAAGCAGAAGAAGGTAGATGAGATGACCAGTGGCCGAAGAAGGAACCCTTCGTCATCATCATCATCGCCCCCCCCCCCCTTCAACAAGAATGACTACTACTACTATCTCAAGACGGCGTCTAGACTACTGGACCTACTAATAGCACCTTTCCCTTTCATTGTCAGTGGTGTGACGAGGATTTTTCGAACGTGTTCCAATCGATCGAACGATTCGATCACGTAGTCGTCTCACAGTCACAGGGGAACCACGGCGATGGGACAAAAAAGAGCACTACATTTTTTTGATAATGTAAATTTTTTTCTGGAAGCAACATTGGTGAGCGGGTTGTTGTTGTTGTTGTTATTATTGTTGATGATGATGATGTGGAAAGCTTTTGAGAACCGATGCTTCGATGAATAAAGTAAGAAGATATGAGCTCATCTTTCAACGGATCAATATTGTGTCACGACCACTGGGAAATAGTGTCTTAACACTAACAATAGACGTCTGGGTTTCTTTTCAACCAAGAAACTAATTCTAGACACCCTTCTTCTTACTTTTTTTCCTTGTATAGATGCATACCAATCTTGCATCATACAACGAGACAATGAGATCCGTTTGAAATGTAACCCGCAAAATGAATGCAATGATATCTCTTTTTTTATCAGCAATGACCTTTACACTATTATTATGAAACTTAATACTTAATAACTGTCTCAGTATAGCTCAATAATGAGAGTCATGTTGTATAATAGAAACCGACTACCCAACTTCACAATTCGATTACTTGAATTAAATAAAAACAAAAGTTTAACACACAAAAATTGATCAACTAATTTGAAATTATACAAGATGTTTCTAATTATACAGGTCAGTATATCAAGTTTGACAAACTAAAGCTTATTTAAAATACCGGTAAATGTTTCAATGATAGGATTATACAAATATTTGAACATAAAACATAAAACCTAAAACATAAAACCAAACATAAACCAAAAAACAAAATCAGTTATATATGTTAATAGCTCAATAATTTCAATTATTACATTCTACATCGTTATATCTACCAACTTCAAATTGGTTACTATAGCTGTAATGCGAAACGCATTAACAAGCATTTCAGGAGATATTCTTGAATAAAGTAATAATTGGAGGCTTTCCCAGAATAAAGTTGTATGTAACAATTCATAGTTTTGAGTGAATAGCAAAAGAAGTATTCAGCAACGCATTGATTGTCACATATTAGGTGACCAATTTCGTAGTGATATATGTATGTTTTAGGTAGGTACGAGTTTGTAAATTGGCGGCACGGCTTTCCATAATAATCTTAATATTGAATTTTTGGAACATACAACGTTATTTTGGACAAACCTTCAATTGAAGAGTCTGGTGTGAAAGGTTGTTAAGTAACATTTTGGTAAAAAATGACCTACAAGCATTTTGTTAGGTAAAATTCTGCCTTTCCAAAGCATAATTTTGAGAAAAACAGCAATATGTGCAAGATATTAGTGAAAGAAGTTTCAAATAACCCATAGACAGCAAGGAAAGTTCAAGAAAAAATTATAACAGTGTTAATACCGATATTATGCAAAACATATAGCCTACGCTTGTGATAATAGCATTCTTAAAACAATTCTCCTTATTTCACTAAATATAGTGACTTCACGAGAGAACACCATGCATATTGAAATAATACGTATTTTACAATATTAAAAGCCCAACAAATATTGTCCTGCACAACAGGTATTAACAGTTTGAGTCACACTTTTACTTGCAAAATCATTTTTTTAATATACGTATGAAGAAAGTATGCACAAACACAATGCACACACAGTAGCAATTCATACACAATGCACATTACTTTCATAGAGTGGTGACAATTATTGAAGGACCCTACTTATTGATAATTCTCTAGTATGTTATTATTCTATAACGACCTACGACTGCGCTAATTCAACATTAGCATGTTTAATAACAAAGCACCCCACGTTTGAAAAGAAATCCGAGCGTGGAAAACGTCAAAATATGACATAAAAATTATAGAGTTAATGCAAAAATAATTGTTTAGCATACATAGCTACTGAATTTGCAGCTAAACGTGTAGAAAGCGTATTCATTCTATTCTAGTTGGGAAAAATTGAGTTTCATACATATTAATATTTCATGAAAAACAAAAATAATCAAACTGGATAAACTATATAGTTATACCGTCCACTCTATAAGACCACACATTAAATGTTACAATAACAAACGGTTATAAATCAATTTAAATGAAAGTCAATGCTGATGATGATGATGATGATGATGATTCTACTATCCATTTTCCACACAATACTAAGATTTTAAATCCCGAGGTAACGCTGTTGATAATTTAAGTGCTCAAACAATGTTATATGTAGTCGCAGGTGAATGAAATAAAAACATGAAGTGTGTAAACTTGTTCTGCCTCGTTTCCTGATTTTTTGTTATAATAAAACTCGGGGAGGGGGGGGGGGGCACAAAAGAACGATTTTATAATTATGTAAACACACGTAACCGGAACAAGATCAGTGACCCTGAAAAAAAAAGGTTTACTACTCGACAACGATCGTTATGAAAATAGTAATAAATAAATACTGTATTACAAATATAATAATAATCCCATGAATGAACTGTGACGTCATGAATGCAATATCAGCTAATCTTGTATTGCAATTCAGCTCTTAATTCGTGTTAATCGGCATTAAATGTTTGTCAATTGAAGTTAAACGCTGTAATAAAAATGCCGAAGTATCTTTTCGTATTGATTGTCCAGTATTATTGTATTTGTGAGGGTTAACTATGTTTTAGATTTCGTAAAAATTTTCATTATATTGTCAAAGTAAAAAAAAATTACATGTCTGTAGTTACGTTATATTAAGTACCGGGGTACCGGTATACTACATTGAAAATTAATCCCTTAATCGATCCCTTTATTATAAACATCTTGTTTGTTGTATTGTCATTAAATTTTATAGGGCATCATCGGGTAATTACTTTGTTTAAAAGGAAGATAAAATAGAGCTCATGCTCTATATACGACTTTTAGTAGACCTGCAGTAAAATCCAGTTATTATGCTCACTTTGAAACCAGTGCTTTTTGATAATAATAACCGACTGATAACATTGAAAAATGAATAAAAATACACTAAATAGTGTTTTGGGACCGACTCATTATGATGACAATAGCCGATTGATAACATGATCTGTGATTATAATAACTGGATTCCACTGTATATCATACATCAAAACTTAAACGCTTACGTTTTGTACACTTGGTTTCAGTTTAACTTCAGATCAGTAAAACAGTTACAACGTCCATCAATGATAACAAGAAAATTCTAAAATACAGGGTGAATAAATATAGTATTCCCACTTATATACACGTATCGTACATAAAAACACATCATTCCCATATGAGTGATAACATTTTTTTGACTCACCCGGTATATTGAAATAAAATAATACTAAAACAGTATGGGCTATGGCTAAAACAAAGAAGGAAAAAAACAAGGTGAAGTTAATCATTTTTGTAGTAAAAATAATCCTTAAATTCTAATATTTACAATGATTTTTTTTTGTTATAAAGTGATTTCCATTTTTTACTACTGTAATTTAATATACATGTATACTGCTTTAGAATATACTTCTCTAGATTTTTTAGATTACAACTAATGTAACAAATCTAGTGTAACCAATTTTTACAACATAATAAATTGAAGGTACTGGTATCCAGCAATACAGTGATCAGCCACACCTTATCAAAAAAAGACATTTTTACATCAAACTGTCCTTCAGTACTGTTTCTAGCTAGTTACTTTACCATTTTCGGAATTTTCCAGAAAATAGAAGCATAATATTAGAGAATCACCTTGTTGCTCAGTATGGTATTCGTATTCTATGGAATCTCTCACCAGAAATACGGCTTTCCCAAACAATTTTTAAAATGTGGCTTATCATTATATTGCCAAAGCCCTTCATATTATAACCCTAGATAACCTCATAATTTTACATCAAAAACGCCAATATTCCAACTGTAAAATTGTAACGTTTCAATCGTTTTACAGTTAAAATAGCCAAATTCAATAGTCTTCGTTTTGAACAAACTTACTAAAAATTCGATCGCCTCAAGTCACGTGTATCCCAACTGAAATCGATGATGCAGTTTACCAATTTGAAACATTTAAAAATCGCGCGTTGAAAAATCCCCTTCAAATTTCAAATCGTGAAAATCGAATCGCACACTTCACCAGAGCACGCACCAACCACACACACACACACCTTTGCATACCCAACCCCTGTTAATCTCCTACCAACTTAGGCGCCATTATTCTTCATCTCTCAAACCTCAACAAAGCACCACAACAACACACCATCCAATCTACCCACACAAATAACAACCCCTTTTTTACATTAAAACACATTTTAGAGAGAAAACAAAATTCAAGTCGTCAACCGTTGTCATTGATTACGTGTTTGACCTAAAAAAACTACTGTTTGATAAGCGCATGCACACAATCATCGAGTGGTGAATCGAGTTGCACGACTTTCTACACGTGAAGGAAGAAGAGGAATATACTCAACAACAACAACGACAACGTCAACACTCGACACTGAAAACAACCCAAATATATTATGGTGCCGCCATGTTTCCTAGGCCACAAGTTTCAACTTTCTTCTAATAATTAACCCGAGAAGATATCTTGTTCTCTCTTCGCCAACGACGACGATTTTGAAAATAAGCCTACTTCGTAACTCCATCATCATCATCATCCAACGGTATAAAACTTCATCACCTTTCAATATATCAAACTTACAACATTATAACATTTTTTTCACGTTTCTTGTTTTTTATTTTACGAGTCAATATGAAGAAGAAAGTGTGGATGTCGTCGTCGGTTTGTCCGTTGTTCAATATGCAGCGAACACAGCCGTTAGGCCTATCGTTTCGTAGCGAAAGGGTTGAATGCACTCAAGCGCCTTTTTGCCGCCGGCTCTCTCTCTCTCTCTCTCTTTCGTTCGTTCTCTCTCGCGCCAACTATACATCTGTTGTAGCTACACATCATGATGAAACCGTGAATAAAAGTTATTATATGTTTAAAAAAAAATCTATTTTTTCATATATTTTATATTAAAATATTACTTCTTATATGTTAGGCGTCATGATTTATCATATTTCAGGTAATTTGATCCACGGTCTTATACTGAAACACAGTATAATAGTACCGGTAATGAACTTGAAAATTCTCATAAGGTTACTATATTAAAGCAAATAACCACATTCAAAATTAGGGACTATTTCTTAGCAACTTATGTCATGATTCATCTTATTTCAGGTGATTTAATTTATCTTTTAAATCTTCCTTATACTGTTGACAGAGGATAATAATTATACTCGAGGTGCACTTGAATTTTTTACTATATTAAAAATACACTTCTTTATTTTAAACCCAGATTACTTTTTTAATTTTATGTTAAATGTCATACTTTGTCGTAGTACAGGTACTTTGATCCATCCTTTCATCTTATACTGTACTCAAAACACAGAATAAAACTACATTTGTTGTTGTAACTACCCATCATGATGAAACCGTGAATAAACGTTACTATATTTTTTAAATACAAACCTTTTTAAAAATTGTATATTAAAATATTAATTCTTAAAGTTTATGTTAGACGTCATGATTTTTCCTATTTCATTCAATTTGATCCACGATCTTATACTGTGAGACAGTAAAATAATACTAGTGAACTTGTAAATCCTCATAACGGTTACTATATTAAAACAAATAACCACATTTTTTAGCACTTAGCATGTTTATCATATTTCACGTGATTTTATCCATCTTTGAGATCGGCCTTACACTGTTGACACAGGTTATTAATTATCTGTACTAGAAGTGCACTTGAATATTTTATAAAGGTCACTAAAGTGGAATCCAGTCACTATGTTCACGGCGGATAATGTTATCCATCGGTTATTATTATCATCATCAGTCGGTCCCAACACACTGCTTAATATTATTTCATCCATTGTTTAATGTTATCAGCCGGTTATTGCTATCAAGAAGCACTATTCTCAAAGTGATCATAATACTGTGTATTGAAAAATACACTTTTTATTTAAACTGAGGTCTTACTTTTTAATTTTTAATGTTATACTCTATCGTAATTCAGGTAATGTACTTTGATCCATTTCACTATCTTTGTACTCTACTCAAAACACAGAATACTACTAAATGCACTTGAAAATCTTTTTCAACAATTTGTTTTGAGATTTTTTTGTCACGGTACCATTACAGTGTGTAATTTATTTTTAGCCGTTCTTCGACTTGCTAACTTATTAAATCTAATCGCTCACCTTTATCGTGTGTCCTTATCTCGGTTATGTTAAGGATTGTTTAGTAGACTAGGTTAATTTTTTTTCCTTTCAAACTTAAAAGACAATAGTCTATTAAAAATACAAAATTAGATCGTAAACTTACTAAAACCGTAAATAATTTATTGAATAAATTTTTTCATGTTAGTTCTATGAGTAAAGAGGAAATGAAAACTATATAAAAAGTAAAGGGTTAAAGAAAAAAACTAAATTACACTAAGCTTCCTTATGTATGAATTGTGTAAGAGTTCCGTTTTTGGAATAATTGAAAATGCATTTGGGTCCAGATTTTAAGGTCTTTAATTATGGACGTTTCGTGCAAAAGGAGACCTGAAAACACACGAGTGTCGTTTTGAAATTAGCCAAAAAATCAATAGTCACCACATGGTTTGCTTCTATCAGAGAGTCATCTTAGACATTTTTCACACCAAACTTACACAATTACGCAGATGCGAAAAAAATGCATTAAAATTCATTCTTCATTTGAAAAAAAAAATTACTATGATTCATGACATAAGTCTATTTATTACCAAGTATATGCTATAAAAAAAGATATTTTCTTTTTTATCGTATAAAAAGCAAGTGTTTATAGGGGTGTATATTGTATATGAAAACAGTGGTATTTCTATGAATCATAAGAAAATGCAAAAAATAATAAAATTGAACTTCCAAAAATATATATTACATGTATTGCATATGTTTTTTTCAAAAGTTCGACATATTTTTTGTGCTGAACTTAGATGTTAATTTCATAGTGGTTAAAAATAATAACTATAATTTTAAACTAGTTTAGCTAACTATTTAGTAACTGCTTATGTAGTCCTACCTGAATATTTCGTCTAATTCGAGAGCCAAGCAAAGCTGGTCTCTGACGCATTGAATAGTTGGGTCAAACAAAAACGTTACCAGCTGCTTCCACTGGTTAGCAATAGGTAGTTAAACTAACCAATCGGGTGGCAGCTGTTAACTATAATAAAACGCGATAATATCTACATTTTATAAGCTTCAGTTTTTCTAATAAATTACTCATAAAAATTGAACAACACAAACTCTCATCAAATGACAAAAACAAAAACTGGTTGTATAGCACAATTTTTTACTATCAGTAATAATGAAATATTTTTTATTAACGAAATTAGTTTATAAATTCACTTTTAATTTTTCACACATTTCTTATAGTGGGTAGCCTAGTTACTTTTGTTACATTTGTTATTTTAATTACATTTTTAATGGATTTATTTAAATGCAAACTTTAATTTAAGTTAACTTCTGAAATAGGTGGTTTGACAATAAAGATATAGTTTTTATTAATACGTATTTAACTCATAAAGTATGTTTTCTACAGTATGACAGTTATCAGTATGATTTTCTTACACTTAAAATGAATTTTTTACTGACCCGATTTCAAGACAATAAATTGTAAGTGAAACTGATATTAATGTAAACTTGTAAAGCTATAGTTCACTCACAGTAAAATTGATTATACTAACCATGGGTTGTTAACAAAAGATAATAAAAAATAGTGAAACGTATTTATACGGAGCACTTCAATGTTATAGAGTAGCAATAGCCGAAGAGATAACTGAATATATAAATTCTATGTACCGGTAATGAGTAATTAGAAAACGAACTCATAGTTAATGTAGAGGCTATTTCAAACCAGTCCTTTTGTTCGTCATTTCTTTTCGAAAAACAATCATTACATATCCAATATTCTTAAATATAATGGACTTTACAAGAAAAAGTTAAACATTTTAATATTTAAATTTAGTATGGTGAAATAGTGTATTAATTGTTTGGTAGTTTAATTACTAAAGGTAGACATAAGGAATTTGTGATAAATCATATTTTAATAAAGAATCGCGATCGGGTTAACGCCCAAAATCACAAAGCCAAGCTTTTTCTTTTATTAAAATTAAAAGTTTCATTACTAAACGAAATAATAATTTAATCTAAAAATACAATTATTAATACTGACAATCAGTCTATCACATTTAATATATTAATATTACCTATTGATTGATCGTATACTTTCACAAAGTATAAAACCACTCAACTTTAAAACGCATTCTAAACAAGCCTGTTGTAAAACTTTATAACTACTAGTTTACAAACTACTTTTTTTCTTTAACCAACACACAGAATAGTATCCTTACTGGTTTCTATAACCAACCATCAAAAGAAGAAGAATGAAAAATAAAAATTTAAACACAAAAAACCAAAACCCAACTTCCCCAACCCAACAACAACACAAAGAGAAAATTCGAACAGGCTTTAACTGGTTAAGCATTCATGGTTAAGCTAACCAATCAGCTATCGGCGCATTCAATACATTCACTCATCACGACTATACAATGGTAAACAAAGACCAGTTGTGATGGACGAGGGAACAGTTCCAATAGTTTACTATGGGGACGAGCAAAAATGGAAAGAAAACTCGTTGCGTGCGTTTTATCATGTATGGCTGGCTATACATAGCATCTGGCTCCTTCAACCCTTTGAGCACTGGATTTAGGCCTAACCTGGCCCTACTTTAAGCCTATTTGGGAAGGAAAACCGACCAAAAGAGGGGGGCCGACCAAGGACGCTAGGCTCTCTCTCTCTCTCTCTCTCTCTACACATGCGCTGTTGTTAACTGATGAATGCAATTTCATATTTATCAATCAATTAACTGGTAAGTGATCAAAGCCTTTTGCCACCATCATTCTTATCCATCGCCCACGCAATGTAGAATTGGACCCAAAAGGATTGAAAAATAAGTTGAGAGAAAAAAAAAGGGATCGTACCCGAACGATATTTGTCCAAGAAAGTTATCGATCGAACTTCTACTTTCTTTATAACAACACAGTTTTTTTTTATCGGGACTAAAACTGGACATGAAGATGATGATGACACAAAACTGTTGACAACCAACTTCAATTTACATGTGATACGAGGTGATATGGTATTACGCTGTTTATTTTCATTAAATCTGGAAAACGATATTTTGGGACTTTTTCTAAAGCCTGGTCTACATGTAACCTATTGTCGTCAGTTCTGCATGAGCATGCCAGACGGCACAGACAAAACGGTACGTGAACGGCAAGTTTGAACAATTGCATGTAGTAAATGAGAAGTGGTCTTATTTTTCAAACTGATCACTTCATGTCGGACTGACGACGAAATGTTATGTGTAGACCAGGCTTAAAACTTGTACGTTTTACATGTGTGTAAAGTTAAGTTGTTTGTTTATTGTTGTTTTTTTACGATTAAATTTTTTTTTGGTGTTTTTAATTTCTAGCAGAAAAACTTTCGTTATTTTGAATGTTTCACTTTTCAAAACTTTTAATTTGTATTTTTTTTTTTAAATAAATGTTTTTTTCTATGAAGTGGAATTGGTGATTGTTTTGCATGGAAACAATAATTTATATGCCTTTAATATGTAACTTGTAAAATATTAATGTTAAAATTTCAATAAGTACATCCTATATTAAGCAAGTAGGCTACTTCACAGTACGTTAAAAGTTGAAAAAATTAAACCAAACTTAAATAAAGCCACATATTACGTTAAAACCAAAAATCCAGTTTAAATACACGGTAGTATGTTAGTGCTACTACTTATTGAGTACCCGTATTATTATTATTACTACAATAGCTTATAACTACATGTTATTTTCTTTTAATTAATTGTATTTTTATTATAAGCGTCATTATTTTGTTGATACAGTTTATATTTAAAATCTAACTATAGTACAACTTTGTAATATAAACTAAATTATTATTGAAAATAGCTTACTTAGTACAGGTATTTCAAGAGTAGTAAATACTGAATAGTTTTTATGTATGAAGTATAAGGAACTCTATAATGGATTATCAAAATGTAATCGACATCAACGATACCGTGCAGTTGTTGAATTTAATATGATTACAGTTAGTACAACTGCTAACTACTATATTTACACACTCTAACTTACAAGTTAACTATTGCATGAACTTAATTCTTTATTATAGTTCCACTAACATGGCTTTTTCCGGAAAAATTGTACCAAAAAGATGTTACATATTAAGATTAATTTTATAGATAAGTCATACCCATCGGCTATAGTATACAGGGTGGTGCATGACGCCTGAACCTATAAGTGATTTATAGGTATGACAGAAAAGATTGGTCTATAAGAACTAAGAACTTTATTATTATATTAAATTTATTAGATAACCATACATTAGTGATCATTAAATTTAATGTTACTAATTCAGATTTTACAATAAAATAAAATTATAAACAAAAATTAAACAATAATGATGAAAATTGAAAGATTGCAAAATATGATGAAAATTGAAAGGTGTTTTTTATATTTTCATTTCATTTCAAATTGTTTATTTCCATTAAAATTACATTGGCATATATAAAATGAAACATAAAAAGCAATATAATAAACTTATAATGAATTCAGACTTTTGTACCACCCTGTATGCATGAAATCATATCAAAGCCTTCAAACAAATATCATTATTATGTCAACTCTTGTTGACATACATATTGTTGACATACATGCGTTTGTACGTTGACTAACACATGTACGATGTACCGTACTTTATTTGCAATGTTTTTGTACCGTATTTATTGTTCCAATAAATATTACTTTCATAGAATTGTATAAGTTTATAGAAATAGGTTTAGCCGATTCTCACATCATTTCTGGGTTTTCTATGAAAGATAGAAAACCTTGAAATGATGTGAGAATCAGTTGAATCTGTTTCCAAAAAAAAAGGTACGATTCTATGAGAGTATGCGTTATATCAACTTACTAAACTACCGTTACAGTCACCTAAAAATATCTGAAAATTTTCTAATACAATATATAACTGCAAAATATCTTGTCTCTACAATATATAGCGTACATTATAATGTGTATTTGAAAAGGTCGATAGTTTCACACCAATATACTGTATATGAAGGGCCTGGTGCAAAAGGGTGTTTAAGTAACATTTTTACAATTTCGAGGAAAACACGTTTAAAAATCTGAACTTGCTTTGCTGTCTATGGGCTAGACTACTTCATACTTTTTTGCACTAAGTGCAAGAAGTATGAAGTAATACAGACCATATCTTTGCACATATTTTTGATTTGCTCAAAATTATGCATTATGAAGGTTGAGCACCTAACACATTCGAAAATGCTTCTAGGTCATTTTTTGACAAAAAATGCAACTCAACACCCTTTTACACCAGGCCCTCAATATATTGCAGCGGTATATTCAGCAGTTCCATAACTTGGATTCTAAAGCTTACCTCACACCAATCATATTTTTACCCACGCCCCTTACATATAACCTAATAAAACACCCCTAGATATAAAAAAAAAAGCAAGATTAAAGCTTTTTTTTTTTCGACAACTCCCTCCTTACCTTTAGCACGAGCTACAAGAAAGTAAAAAATGGGGGATAAACAAATACGAAGGAAAAAAATAAGAAAGGGGGAGATAAACCTTTTTAGATGCCCTACTACAACAACTCCCTACAACTTATGCCTTTGAAACGGATACAGAAGTTGAAAGCAAAGGCTTCAAGAATTACATTTTACTTATATGCACGCGCACAACCCAGAATTTTTTTTTCTGGTTTGTCCCCCCTCCTTTTTTTTTATCCCCTCAGGTTTTTTTTATTTTGCAGGAGTTGTTGAAAAAGGCACGAAGGGTAGATATATAAGAGGGTTGAAAAAGGCCCATCTTAAACCATTTGCTAGTCGACACTCGCGACAAATACCTTCTCTATCGAGCACGTGGCAGTGGAAAAAACAACGGAGATGATATAGTTAAGTAACAGGTATCGATCTATTTTTTAACAAATTATTATTTGTTACTTAATTATAACGTAACATCTTCCCACACAACAGGTATCGATTTTTATTGTGTTCCTACTTTTTCTCTTCCTTGTGGCAAGGAGAAACGAAAAAATGATTACTTTGGCTTTCATAGGGCCATCGATTGAGACTATTTCCAGAACGTGTGGTTTAATTTTAAACTGGTGTGGTTTAACGATAAGGTTTATCTGTAATACGTACGACCTGCTCAATATACTATCTTATAGTGAATAAATTAGTTTGAATTTTTCTTCGATAATGTTTCCTATAACTGGTAATTGTGGGTTTTGAATATCTGCGTAAAAATCACAACTCGAGATTAGTGCTGTTCAACTAATACATTTACTAATACGTATGAATAATTTTTAAAATTAATGAAACGTAAGCTGTGAACGATGATAGCTATAAAGCATGCATGAAATTGAAAGATCTGATGTAAAAGGATGTTAAACCTTTTTTCAAAAATGACTTGGAAGCATTTTCGAATGTGTTACGTGCAATTCTACCTCCCTGACGCACTATTTTGAGCAAATCAACAAGATGTGCAAAGATATTAGTGTAAAAAGTGTGATGTTGTCCATAGACAGCAAAGCAAGTTAAACGCATTTTCCTCGAAATTGTAAAAATGTTACTTAACACCCTCTTACACCACTTCCTTCAATTATTTACACATTTATTTTACTACAAACTAAAATCATTTTCTACCTCCCCAAGTTTACTGGTGCAGTTTTACAAAACTGAACTGTTTTAAAAGTCTATGGTTAGAGAGTGGTTGAAAACATTTCTTAGAACCTTTATACAGAATTTACAAAAGCTTACTCAAAACCTTGTAAATATACTGTATAAAGGTTACAATTTTGTAATATGTGTGTACTGTATATTATACATTGTTATAAACCGTACGCACATTACGCAATAATATAAGTAATAAGATATATATTTACGCATATACAGTACGATATACAGTAAGTCTACATATTATTATTATTATTATTATTTTTATTATTATTAT
>JAQIWH010001646.1:0-29897 GCA_034695005.1 Cryptops parisi
CGAAAGTTCTATTAGTTCCCCTCTCCCCCCTCATGTTCGTGGCAGTTATTATCATAGAGTTGATAACCTCCATTAATTTTTATGATCACGTGTTTTTTTTTGGGGGGGGGCGAGAGAAGACCGGAGGGGGGTAATTTTGTTGTTGTTTTTATGGTGGATCTTCCCAACGAAATAGTTTCGATGATATAGGCTATCGATTGATTTTATCGAACTAAATAACAGATGAAGGAAAAAGACAAAAAAGTCGACCAGGGGCCCAATGTGGGCTTATATCGCAGGAAACAGATGGCAGTCTCCCGCAAATACGCCGAATAGAAGCGGAAACGGTAACGTTGTGTTGGTTGTCCCTGATCTGGTTTTCGATGATAACGTATTGCTCGTTGTGTAATTATTACTTACAAGTATGATTAGCTGTGAAGTTTGTAAACAAGTGTTTAGAACTGGCGCTATTATAATGTGGTTTTTAAGTTTAGTTAAGTAGTCACGTTTAACGTTTAAATGGTCACTTGCGATTCTGCGCGTGACTACTGTTTATATCAACAGTTGGCAACAATGATCACGCACGACTTTCTGCGTGATTATTGTTTATGAATTGCGTGATTTTGTTTGCGGGTGACTATTTAAATAACTTTAAACAATGATCATGCACTTATCGAAATTGCGTTACAGATACGTGACAGAATCAGCATAATTGGATTTTCTTGCAGTTTTGAAAGGAAAAAGAAAACAAACATAACTGAAGAGCTTATTTCCAAAACGTCTTGTCTCCATTTCAACCACATTTTAGATAACAGGCTCTGACAACTATTTGTGCATCGTTGATTCTAAATATGTTATTTTTAAGACTCGAAACTTATTATTTCCTACTGAAAAGCACTCTTGAAAACCACGCTTACAAGTGTATTATCAATGATTGAAAAACAAAAAACCTATTTTTTGAAAAATTGTGTTTTCTGGATTTAAAACGTTTTGAAAATAAGCTCTTCAATTTTGAAACCCAATTGAAAATCAAAGCAAGTGTTACAAACTTTACAAAGAAAAGTTATTTTTCTATTTTGCCAACATTTTTATACCCGTAAACTGTATTGAAACTTATCATTGTTCTTTGAATTTTCTCTTGTAAACGCTGACGCGTAGCTTTTGCTTAGCTACGCATTTTGCGTAGCTTCATGTTATCATCCACGTGATTGGTTACTTTGTCATCTATTAAACTGTTGCAGAACATTGTTATTTTTTGTTGAAAAAAAAAAAAGATATTCGGTTTATGCGTTCATTCGCCACCAAAGAAAGATGGGTACATTGACTTCCTTCTTAAGCTTGCGTTTCTTCTTTTCTTTTACCCCTTTTTTTATGACTGGGTGATGGCGGTGGTGGTGTGTTGAACGCTGACCGCGAGTGGCTGACCACGTGATACAAGGGGGTAAAAGAAGAAGATGGGGAATGGGAAAGCGAGAGAGGGGGTAGAAAAGAAAGAGTAATCGGAAAAGATGCGGATGGTGGGCGAGAAAGAGCAAGAGTGAAAAGGATCGAGAAGACTAGGCGAGGGAGAGGAATGAAAGAGAGTTTTAAGGTGGGGGTATATAGTTAGACTAGTGGTAGTAGGGTGAGGAAGCGTGGCTCGTGCGCAGATAAGCTGCCATTGATTTCCTATAAAATGGAGACGCTACCATTCGTTTTCGCAGCTGCTCGCCAGAGCGGCGCACCTATCACACCGAAAATTGGATATACCTTCCCATATAGCGTTAAATCTACACAGCCCCTCTCTGTGTTGGATCATCTGTATGTTTATTGCCCTTATATCCCATTTTCTTTCCTGATTTGAGACGATGGAGTTTTTTGTTTTTTTTGGTATTGAAGAAAAATCTGTTATTCTCGGATTTATTTATATGCACGATGTGCTTTAAAGTTGTTTATCGTTACTTATAATAACAACGTGATTTTAGGACTAAATGCTAGTTTGGATTTTCTCGGATTAAAATGGAATCAGTGTAGCGGAGAATATGGGTATTCTGAAGCTTAATGTTTACTTTAAACGAGTTTTAAGTTGAAATTATTTTACGAGATATAATTCATTTATAACTGGGTTTTTTTTATATATGTATATTTTTTACCTTTATTCTACGAGAAATGAGCAAAATTATTGAATAATAGTCCTATAAATTGATTTCGGTATGAAATTTGTATAAAGTTGTTAAAATTCATTTTTAGGGCTATTAGTTTTTATATGTTGTTAATTTTGGGTTGTTTTTCTTTATCAAGTTGCTAGGGTTTTAAAATAAATTAAACTACACCAAAAATGATTAAGCTGAATCGCGTGAGACTGTTTATGAAAGTAATTGATGCAAAGAAGAGCGAGTTTTGCATTGTTTATATATTTTGTTTTAAAAGAAAAAAATATTTCATTTTTGCACCTTCACATCGCGTTGCCTCTTTTATTAATTGGATCCTACCTGGCGATAAGGCTAATTAGAAATTACATTGTTTTCCTTGGCTCTATAGCGAGTCTTTCATAACGGTTAACGATTGCCACCGAGTTGGAGCAACTGCATTACTAAATTAAATGTAATAAAGATAATGAGATTTAAGTCGGAATGCAGCTGTCAGTGAAGCAGCAAAATAAATAAGTAAATTGCGCAGCCGCCATGTTTGAACTGTCGGCTGCTGATGCCGCTGCTTCCTCTTTATTCTCTCACCTATAGCTTCGTAACATCGCACTTTTTTTTTTAAACATTGTACTTCTTCGAAATATAGTTCTGCAATTAGCTTCCACGGTTTTGTTGTTGTTGTTTCAATTGCTAAAGGGATTGTGGTGACAGCGAAACAAGCAATCCGACATTTCCCATTGATTCGGAGTCAACGTATTGATTCATTTTATTTTCGTTCGATATTTGTTGCCGATCGGCATTTAAAAGACAAACATACCGGAGAACGGGGATTGTTCTTGTTAAGGAATTGAGGAAATAGGGGGGGAATGATGGGGTGAGAGGATAAAAAGGTGTGATCCGATTGATTAACCTGGCTGCCATTCTAGTCTTTTTATTGCTATTGATTTCAGTCGCATTCTTCATTAGATGCAGAATTTGGTAAATGTATTGGAAATTTAATGGAAATGATCGAGTGAAATTGTTTTATTTCTTTATTTTGTGGAAGGGTAGGAAAATGCTATAAAAAAAATTGCCAATCAAATTTATTGTTATTTGAAATCTCTTACATTTTCCGTACTCGTTGTTTTTATTTCTTCTTCAATAACTTCAATTTTAATAATTCTTAATAGACTTTGGATTTTTCATTCGGGACGGACCTGATAGGTCAAGATTGATTCGCTGAAACGCTATTGTATATCTAGATTATGATGTGCGGTTAATTGGTAGCTTATTGTAAGTAGCTTTTTAAACTCTGAAATTCACACCTCGTTTTGATCTTAACTTCAAAATGTTAGAATCATGCTGTAAAATTTGTGACTTCAGACTTGTTCTTCTAGTTTGTAATTGAGTCGCACTTTATCTCTTTCTTAAAAGTATACTACAGTAAAAGTTAGTGTAGCTTGTATCTTATAGAACTTGATGACAACACGGGAAAAGGAGATCTGGTTAACTACGTAGGTTAACGTTTTCGGGAGTTAAATTTACTATTTAGTGTCTTTGAGTTTTAAGTGCACCGTACAGTGCATTTTGCAGAACTTAACGATAATTGTGTCGTCGATTTGTTGTGACATGTTCTGCTTGAGATCGTGAGATGTGACCTGGACTGGTAGTAGTAGTTGGTGATCTCTGCGAGTGGTTGGTTAACTACCATTTTCTAAAGTGCCTAAAGTAATAGTATTTGCAGTGTGTGTTTGATGGTGTTTTCGTTGTTGTTGTTGTTGTTCTTCTTCTTCTTCTTGTTGAAAGGGCCTAAACAGTGTGCTTATTTCTCTTGTTGTGGCGGAGTAATACCTCTTTTCTGCGTTTTCTTCGTCTTGTTGAGGGGCTTTTCGGAAGCGGCCACAAATCGCGCCGCCGGTAGCGTGTTTGGGAAGTCGTTGCCATGCCAACAAGCCCCGGGATGAATCAATAAGTCCGTGTGTCAAGACTCGCATCAACAAAGGCTGAGGGACGAGCCCGAGCCCTATGCTTCCATAATGGATAGCTCGACGTTTGGAAGAACTTTACCTACAGTTGCGCGCGCAATGCAATGTAGCCCACCAATCACGTCGCGTCTTCCTCGCTTGCGTAGGTGGATGATGATGGGGGTGATAGTGATGATGATGATGAAAAAGGTGTGGTGTGTCTGTGTGTGTCTGTGTGTGGACGAGTAGCAAGAACCTCCTGAAGCGAAGAATTAAGTTCTCCCCTTTTCTCTTTCTGGATTCGATTTTTCACACACCGCAATCTTTACGAGCGGATGATGAGCCGGGAAACGAGGTTTTACACCGCTGGATTTGCCACTTAAAGGAAAACAGACACTAAGTTAAATAATAATAATAATTCGGACGACGACGATGATGATGATGACGATGCCAAGTAACAATCATCACGCTCGATTCAAAATGGTGGCACATCGTGTGTTTGCTTCTCCGCAAGATGCCGTCGTTCTAATTTTGCTAATGATAAAAAAATGAAACACTTTACTTTACAAAAAGAATACATATTGAGTTTTGCACTTAAAATAAGTTTGTTCGATTCAAGGGTTCCGCAAAAAATTCGAGTTAACCGAAAATTGCATATGCGGTATCGAAATTTTCATTAAATGGAAAATCTACAGCGTACTATGCTAGTGTGAGAGGGAATTAGCAATTGCACGAGTGTTCAGTCACTTGTGCACCATCGAACAGAAATGGTAATAGCGAATTGTTTTCGCAAAAATAAATATTCGGCAGGTTTTTATTCGTGACACAATAAAGAAAATCGCATAAATCGACCGATTCCTGTACATTGAATAACTTATGTAATTGTGAAGTATAAGTGACATACTGTTTAAACTTTTCATTTGGCCAATTTTAAACACGCATTTAGAAGCTTAACACAGTAGTGCGTTATCGATTTCCATGGTCCAATGTATAGGGCCATTTTGTTGTACGACAAAAAACAACTTTCCACCAACTTGTTGGATTGTGATTGGCTGGCCACGTTCAAGGAGGCATATCTGTTGTGCTTTTGTGGTCTTTTGTGGCGCTCTATAAATTATCATCTTGCAATTTTTGGTCATCTTTAAAAAGAGGCGCATTGTCGGTGGTGTGTGGAAAAATTTCCTATTAAATCACACGATAATGGAAAGTTAAGCGAAACACTGTCATCAACTGCGTCTAATCAATAGGTAATTGTTCTCAAACTTGAACTTTGGAGGTTGTTGCTGGCGAGAGAAGTAAGAGTTAATTTGCCGTTGGCGGGTTGCACGAGGCGAATCGACAAGAGTATTCAATTTACGCACAGTGGGTGTTGTAAATGGAAGCACTCGCAGCATTTTATTATCCAATAAAATGTGGTCAAGGTCGAAGGAATTGGGTTGAAACCAAAGTTTTTTGGGAGTTGTATGACGTCGATGACAACAACTCAACTTTTTTTGGAGATCTGTCGAGAACACCGAAAGAACTTTTCGATTTTTCTTTAATTTTTCACTGATTTTTAAGAAAATACGGTACAAAAAATGTACTACAGGTATTAGTAGACTGTTCATAGACTGTTAATACTTGGAAAAATATAGTTTCTGGAGAAAGTCTTGAGAAAGTACCTTTGAACGTTCCGTGTGGAAGTTCCAAGAAGCAGCACTTTGGTCTTGTCGTTTAATATTTAATTTAGAAGGTGGTAAAGTATTGCAAGGTATGTTTAGATGTTGTTTGTTGTTTTTTCTAGGCATTGCAGACTCCAGCCGGGTTCCAGAGTGCTGCGAGAGAACTTTTGGAATGGTGTGCAGACACGCGCGCCTTCCAACGGCCCTTCGAGCAAGGCCTCATGGGATGCTTGACTGTAAGTATATCAACTTATGTCCGTATCTATTTCCCCTCCGTTAATAGCCCCCCTTCATAAATCTTTGAATAGGTTTTCCGGGAACGCGTTTTTTTAGTTTATAGTTTTTTGTTTTGCCAAGAAAAAGTGGTGGTGCAAAACCTTACAGAAGATTGGGTTTTTTTTTGGCAATAATTTATGAGTGTTTGTTATTGTAACCGTAGTTGTGTACTGGTACTGGATTTGTCAAACGTTTTCACTTTTGTAGCAGTGAATCAGGAAAAATATAGTATACGCCAAACAATTATTGTTCGATGAATCGAATCAAATTGTCCGTGAAATACAGTATCTGTACAGTATTACTCAAATATGATCGATAGTTAGTGACAATATAAAAGATCTTCGATCTATGCGAAGATTGCGTCCGCGCAAACCTCGCATACATTGACATATGCTGAATGGCATATACTAAAATTCTCATAAAGTGACAAAATTTGAACGTTCAGTGACAAGATTTGAACGTTCAGTCACTTGGGCACCACTGTACAAAATAACAGCGAAATTTTCTATCAGTCCATGAGCATCTGGGATGAATTATTTCTTCACATATTATCTTAATCGCATACGAGATACTCACATAAATCTAGAATTACCAGTACCTGTATCGATTGAAATGTTTTCTTTATTATCTCTAGTCCAATCAAATTGTTTAGTTACAGTATTATCGAATCATCTAGGAAACATTCCCATGCTTGTATACATACACTAACACATTTGAGTATCCGACATTGACACACCCTCTTACATGGTTGAGGGTTAATTGGATACGACCCTATGAATGGGGTTCGGTGCGATCTTAATTTCCAAAAGATTGTCATGTTTCATTTTTCGCCTTTCGTTTTTCTTTCGATTCCACAAAGTGATACTGTTGTTGTCACGTCAAGTAACGCGATGAAGTCGCCACACATCATTACACGCGCACCGCCATGATGGAGCAGTTTAAGCTCGATGATGATGATGTTGATGACGGGGTTTGCCTTTTACTGCAAATCCAAGCAACAACATCCATCACTACTACTAGGTGAGGGGGATCGAAACAGTTTTATGTAGAAAAGATGTCACACACAAAAAAATGATTCGTACCACTTCGGCAAATGCATTTAAAACGGTAATAAAAATGAATGGAGTTGTAATAAAAGGTGGTTGCCTAGTGATGTATCCTATTTCGAAGACATTTAATTTGATACATTTATGACCCAAACACAAGATCAGAAGCTGAATAAAAAAGAAACACTAAAAAAAACAACCTAAGATCTCAAATTAAGCTCTCAATTCTAATCAACACAAAACTCCTAATTCCAAAAGTGTACAATTCTCCTGTAAAGCCCGATTCCCACTATCGCGGTGACGCCGGGTTTCGGCTCGAGATTTTCAATGAGACCAATGGAAATCTCGAGACAAAACACCGCGTTACAGCGACTAGTGGGAATCGGGCTTAAGTGTAACCTATCTTATAAAACTGTATGTGTACAAGCATCCTGCATCAGTCAGTGTCATTTATATCGAGAAAAATGTGTTTTGAGTTTCATCAAACTCCTTATGTTGAACTGTATAAACATCTGTAGTGTTTAAGGTCTCTTTAGAGAGTTAATATATATACAAGTATATACTGGAGTAAAAGGTATTTTTTAATATATATATAGAGAGAGAGAGAGAGTAAAAAGATTTGGGTGGTAGTACAAAGGACCAAAAAAAAATAATAAAAGATCGATGTTGAACACGACCATCGAGGAATAGGATTTTTTTACCCCCTTTTATTCTCAGCCTATACTGGTTTATCTCGTATGTGTGTTGGACGAGGGCGCGAGAAGATGTGCTGAGTCACTTCAGTTCCTGTACACTGGTGTGGAGATGGAAAAGTAAAAAGGCTGAGAAGGGGGCTAACATTCCTTGTTGTATTCTGTGCCTACACAGGGAGGTGTGTGATATTGGATTGAAACGAAAGTTGGCGATAGAAAAGAGGATTAACTCGACGGTGATAGAGTTGAAAGCACTAAATTGATGATACTTCACGTTCATTGGAACAGGATGATCTGTCACATAGATGGATACCAAATGATTAGCTACTGTGAAAATGGGATAATTCGCTACTGGGGAAATTGAGAAAATGTTCCCCTCCCCCACTTTTTTTTGTGGGTATTATTTTATTTACTTCTTGCGTTTGATTCGAAAAGTAGGTCCTACTACCTGTCATTTTACGAAAATTGAAAGAACAGTACAGTCCAGTATTTTATCTGTATGTACCATCAAGTTATTGCTTGGGTTTATTTTTCAAAAGAAAACAAAACACATTTTGATACAGAAGTCAAAAAATTACAGCAATTGGAAAATCGATGTGAAAACGGCACTTTTACCACCACACCCCCTTGATCTTCTCATAATTCTAGTGTATTACAAAGTTTGATACTTATGGGTCAGATGTCCATCTCATTTTTCGGCTTTTTTTAATTACCCCAAACTAACCTAAAATGAGATTTATTTATACCCATGATCTCCAGTTTAGATTAGGCGATAGTTAAAGATAACAAAAACACAGGAATTAGCAACATGCCAAGTATACAAATGGTCTTAATTAATAGCGGGATGGGCATTTAACCCTTACATAAGTACACAGCTTTTTATAACGTTGGAGTATACATATACGAGTCAAGATGATCAAAAACATAATTTATCACAGTCGCGAGTTGTTTTGTTTTTTTTACACCATAATAAGAAGTATAAGGTAAATGTATCACATAAAATTGAAAAACTGACTGAACAACTATACCATACTAATTATATGCCGTAGGTTCTCCGTGGTTTTTTTGTATACACGGTTTGTAATATTTTTATTTTGTTAAGTACTGTACAGTTTTTTTTCATGATTGTGTTAATTTTGGCTCAAAGTACCGCAAAAATATTAAATATGAATTTGTTAATAATGCGATTTGAATTTCCCGCCAGCCTTAGTTTAAATCTTCTGTTACTTACTAGATGGCGATACTTTTTCCATAGATAATATTACTACCCATAAGTAAGTTAGCAGTACTGTACACCTACAATGTTGTAGATACACAGCATTAGAAGTTGTTAAGTCACTTTGAATTTGAACGTATTGGTGAAAATCTATGACTTAACAACTTTTAATTTTGAGTGCTTCAATTACTTTATTATAAAATTCATTATATATTACCCAATACTATGGCTTCTAAACGTTCAGGAAGTAGTACAAGCGAATGTGTAAAATGAACAAAGAACAATTATTTAATGCAGTTTTATTGATTTTCTCATATAACCTCTGATATTTTAGATTAAACTGTATTTTTTATAGCCGCAGTTTTGGGAACCGTGATACCTTACAAGAACGTAACCGCTCGGTTAACGATGAATCATCATTGCATTATACGCGAAATGTCATTCACGTGGCCAATGATTGATTTTTAACATTTTGTATATAAATTAATACGACATTGATCTGCATCGTAAATAATTATTTTTCATCGCTACTTCGGTTTCGATTATATTTCTACAACCGTCAACCCATTCCTATTATGCAAATATTATTTTTAGTAATATTTATTCAATTTTTAGTCATTTAGACTAAATTACCTGGAATAATAATATGATTACCACATTGGCGGTGTTGTAATTCAGTTAGTCTTATTTGGTGTGGTAATTAAATACCTTCGAAGTTTTAACATGATGTTTTTTGTGTGCTAAAGTCTGTAATTATTCGTGGTTGCCGCCCGCCACACAGAAGAAAATAACTCAATTCTTTTTTGTATAAATGTGTGTGTGTGTTGATGGTAGTTATACGTCGTTGGACAACGGGTGGTAGTAGTAGTAATTTGTGTCTCTTTGAAAGGTTTGTTTTGTTTTCCCCTGCGAAAGGTGGTTTTCCCTGGAGATTTCGCACCGGGTTGGTGTTGTGGTTCTTTGACTCCGGATCCGAACTTTTCTCTTGTTTCTTT
This sequence comes from Cryptops parisi, assembly GCA_034695005.1. Classification (NCBI taxonomy): domain Eukaryota; kingdom Metazoa; phylum Arthropoda; class Chilopoda; order Scolopendromorpha; family Cryptopidae; genus Cryptops; species Cryptops parisi. The sequence continues at coordinate 9,935 of JAQIWH010001646.1, forward strand.
TTTAGGTGGTGAGCAGGGTTGCGGCCCAGCAAGGCTACGATCTTGACCTTGGCTACCGGCTCCTGGCAGTCTGTGCAGCACATAGGGACAAATTCTGCCCCAAGTCTTCAGGTAGGATGACCACAAATGAGAAAGGAGGGGGAACCTCCTCCTCCTCCTTTTTTTTCTTACTTCACATTCTTGTGTTGTCTGTCTGTCTCGCTATTTTTTTGTTGTTTTTGTTGTAATGATCTTTCTGGTTTTCCTTAATCGTTCATTAGTTATGTGTGTATGTTTCGACTCGACTTCTCATAATTATATTTGACTCAAGAATTTCAAATGTAATTTAGTCCAACTATACAAAAGGACCTCAGAATAGTTAAAACTTGTTTTCGATAAAATAGATTTAAATTTTACTGTTTTAAAATTTTATCGACAATTATTATTAATTTGTTTGCAAATGTCTTATTTAATATGCCTTCAGTACACATTTCATCCATTTTATATTGCGTATTTATTTAATATACAATAATTGCTATTTCATATTTTGACAGCTAGTTCTTTTCGTACACCTTTTATTTACAACGCATGGATTTTTAAAAATTTCACATGAATTTATATACTGTACATTCATATAAATGGTTCAAAATGGTGTTAAGTAACATTTTTTTCAAAAAATGACCTAGAAGCATTTTCGAATGTGTCAGGTGCAATTCTATCTTCCTAACACATATTTTTGAGTAAAATAACAATATGTGTAAATATATTAATGTGAGAAGTGTGTCGTTGCCCGTAGACAGCAATGTAATTTCAGATCTTTAAACGCGTCTACCTCGAAATTGCAAAAATGTTAATTTAACACCCTTTTGCACCAGGTCCTTCAACTGTATTTCATATATTTTTGTAAAAATTTTATTTTTATATTCATATAAATTTACATATTTTTATCAGCATTAAGTGTTTGTTTTACGTTGCACTGTTCCTTATGTCAATATAACGATTTTAATGAACTTCGAGTCGACGTTAAAGTTATTTTTCCATCAATATTTTTATAGGCGACTTCATTATACAGCATAGTGTATAAGTTCTCAGAAGTTTAGAGATAAAAAGAAAAACCAAATTTCGTTTTTTCTTAGGAAGCGTTTTAATTAATTATCTAGAAAATTGCGAAAGCCTACATAGTGTCTGTTGCCAACGATTGACGCAGTGGCAAACACGGCGTTAATAGTGTGAAAGCGTGATGTCAGGTAACTTAATCATCGACCAGCAGAGTTAACACACTGATTCAGTACCTCGGTATATATATTTTCCCAGGGCCTTGGGAACGTGATACGATGTTGATCAAATTGGTCCACAATGAAAACTCATCCGAATTTTTCCCTAAACCGTAATTGTATTTCCCGTTTCTAGCATAGCCTATGGCTTTCCACTTTAAGTGACTTTAGAAACCCTAAATATACTTTATATATTTAAAAGTACAGTAGAGCGTGTTGATTATCCGAACGTTGGTTATGCGAATGATTAGTTATCGGAACAGCGGTAATCGAGTAGATGTGCAGGATTTTACTTAAATCTGTACCAGCCGTACATTCAAGTGGAGGGCGTGTATTTTACTTTCCTACGGTTAAATTAAATGCTAAAGTGGAAGCGAGCAGTATTATCTATGAAAGACAATAACTGAAAGACCAAGAAAACTGCATGATTTTTGGAAACTTTTGTAAAATATAAGTAATAAAATACGAAAGTACAGTATAACTGTACTCGTAAATACAGAAAACGATTTTTTATTTTCATAAACTATGAATGTCCGATTATGCCAACAAAACGGTTTTATGAGCACCCATGGCCCCCAATTAGTTCAAATAATCGACGCTCTACTGTACTGTAATAATACCAACGACTTGTATATACTATCGAAATTCCTTATACATCCGTGATGAAACACATATGTAAAAGTCCATACTCTTTCGAACCGTTTTGTCTATTTTTACGATTTTTGTTTTTTTTTCAAAAAAAAAAAAGAGAGAGGGGGTAAATACGGTTGGCATTCTCCGCCGATATTTTTTAGCTTATTTTGGAAAAAGCGAGAAAAACAACACAATATTTCGTGAAATGTATTTTGGGTTGTCTTGTCAGTCGTGTGTGCACCGTTACCGTTTGCATGACCTTTTTGTTTTTTGGTAAGCGTAAGGAACTTCAGCGTTCTATAGATAATGTATAGTCAGTGTACGTGGGCATGATGAGCCTTTTCGAGAGTAGGGGGAAAGAAATGTGCGAAACAGACGAAAATGGAAGAGGAGGGGTACATGGAATGCCGCCAGAAATGCGGGGTTCACTACACTGGGTTATATTTGTGTTTTCGTCATTTTCCTCTACAACCCGTGGGGAAGTTGTTATTATATAGTCCAACAATACCGACCTGAATTGTTGTTGACTACTAGTAAGGGCTGTTTTCTTTCTTTTAAATGAACTAGCAGCTCAGAAAAGAACTTTAGTTTCACAAGATGTAAAACAGGTTTGCTAAAATGCAATTCTATATGTGTCATTGTTTGACACGCGACCACTGTTAAACTCAAGAGTAAATTTACCGTGACCATTGTTTTAAATTAAAATGATCATAATCAAAACAAGCAGTCATGTTCAGCACGCGATCCTGAACATGACCATTGTTTAAAATTAAAACTTTAAATCAAGTTGACTAAATATATGAATCATCATCATGTAACAATTGGGTCGTGATAAACCCTAGTGAACTAACTTAACTGTTTTTTTTCTTTCAGTTTTTGAGTTAATGCATGAAATGACCCCATTAAGTCATGATCAAGGCATAGACTAAAAATTGAAGGACATGGTGTAAAGCGATTGGAATTTATTACCCATCAGATTGCGTAAAGTTACTGTACATCCTAATTGGAACTCGAAAGTGTTTAGGCAATTTTCAGTTTCCTTATTTCAGCATATCTTTTGTTCTGACTGATATTGTCTTTTATTTTTTCTTCTTTGTGTGTTTTGTATTTGTTTCCTGTTGACCACCTTGGTCGTATTAAATAAATAAATAAATAAATAAATAAATAAACATTTTCCCAATTTTGAGGAAAACGCGTTTAAAGATCATTGCTGTCGGTTATTTCAAAATCTTTGCACATATTGCTCAAAATTACGCGTTAGGTTGATAGAATTGCACCTAACACATTCGAAAACGCTTTTAGGACAATCTTGAGAAAAATGTTACTTAACACTCTTTCACACCATGTCTTTCAATTATAACGCTGGATCAATTAGAGTGTGTTAAACGGCACTGTTAATCAATCGGAATAGCATGCATCCCTATGGACAAACCGTACTTAAAGCCATTGTTTTCTCAAATTAAAGTTTTTTGATTTAGTTCGGTTTCGTGTAAGATGAATCAATTGATTCAATTAATAAAAGAAACGCGTCACGGATGAATGACAGAATCAGTTATTTTCACAGAAAATATTCTGCTCAACAATTGAGGTCGATGACGAACTAATCAATAGGAGGTTGTAAGTGTTAGTTTTATCGCTAGATGATTGCTGCAATCGAGGCTGTAATTAATCTAATCTATAAAAGCTGTAATTTTTATTATGTTAAGCACTGGCGGTTAATAGATGGTGAGTTTTTATTACTGTTTATGGCGTACAGTTTCTTTAATCGTGCGCTTGTCAATTACCCCCCTAAAATCAACGTACAAATCAGTTGTCGTTTACAACGTTTACTTCCAATTTGGGAACATTGTTTCTTGATTATTGTATTCAACAAGTGAATTTATTTTAAAGTGGAGTAATCTTATCAGTTCCTATAGATGTGGGTGCGTACGGTATGTAGTCAATATACAGTATATATGTATGTGGGTGTATTTAATAAATACGTATATAGCTATTTCTCCATTTTTATTTTTATTTAATGATTTTTCGCATTCCACCTCCTCGTATTGTCTCCGATTTCCTTAAAAAGGTAACATCACGAAAACGACTTTCACGTCCTGTTAACGTCAAATAAATTTTCGTGTTATTCCGATCGCACACCATTCCGATTTGCTGAGTTCGGATTCGCTCGAGTCTCATTTGTCGCGCTTGTTCGCCAACGCCAATCTAATGGCCGCCGACAGATTCTTTTCATTTCGTCTAATAAAGCATTCAGCCTTAACGTCGAATGACAGCAAGGCTCGACATCGCTTTTCCCTGTCTTTTCCTTTGCTTCTTAATAAGCTCCTTTCGTTCTATTCGCTAAACCTTTTTTTTTCACTCGATTCACATTTTACGCGTAGTTTTGGTTTCAAAATTGAAGCAATAATGAGGAATTCTTACTGATGGGCATTGAATTTTCAATTGTTACTGATCTTTATGAAATTACAAAATTTGTAAAAGTCGGTGAGTAGCTTAGACATAACTTTACATAGTTAATTTTAAATGACAGAATAGCTTGTTCTTGGTTGTTAGTTGATGCACTAAAAATGGATATAGCGTGTTTGGCAACATGTACGTTGAATGTATTGTATTTCACGTGGAATAGTTTAAATATTGTATATTTTGTAAGAAATTGAAACAAAAAAGTTTTTGAAAAGATCACTGAGTGACGGTCCAAAATGAAAGATGTTTCTATGTTCTATTCTGTATTTCTATTTTGTGTTTCTTTGTTTCTATCATGTTTCTATTTTCCTTGTACAATATGTTGTTATGTGTAATCTTTTTAATAAGTTAATATCCAAATGGATTTCATGTCTATGATTACATTCGTATGATTACATTACATTTTGAAAAATAAATAATAAATGTGTCAAAACTCTGCAACTATTTGTCGAACACTGTGTGTAACAGATCCTTGAAATAGTATACTTTTGGATTGATAGTTTTGCACTGGAAGTAAAGTAGTCAAGTATTGATACCGTAGTTGATTTTGTATTCAAGTTACAGTTTTTGTACTTATATAAAGTTGGGTTAGAGTTTCTTTTGATTTTTTTTTGGTCTGTGTGGACTAGGCTTGAAAGCGTAAAATATTTACAGGTGATAAATTTGGTGGATTTTTTGTATGAAAACAAATTGACAGTAACATCTCCTTAATATACAGAAAACGTCTTCATCACGAAGGGTTATAAATTTATAATAACCATCAATCTAACGTATTAGCCGTTGCTGTTTTCTAAGTCGTTGTTTTCGTTTCACAGTTGGCCTCATTGTCACGTAGCATCGTAGCTACTACTGTACACACAGTACATCGTCGTTTTCGGGTTTCTCCTCGTGAGTCAATGCTTTTCGGAGGAAGCACAGGGTGTCCCCCGAAAATTAATGAGGGGTGATGGTTGCGTTTTCTCTTTCTCTTCCCCCTCCTTGGCAAAGGGGCTGATCATCCGGCTTCTTTGTCCGTTGTATAGTAGCCGAGAGAGGAACAACAAAAGTAGGGGCCCTCGTGGCTCGCGACCAACGGATCACAACACCCCCCCCCTTCCATAATAAAAGAAGGCTGAGGACTCAGGTAGAGGACGCGAATGGGAGGAGGTTAAATGGTGGTAAACGAAAAACCAAATAGAAAAGAACAATAGAAAGTGGAAAATGTAATAGAAAATTGGTCCGAATTTGTTTGACCTTTTGTTGAAAAAGGGTCTCAAGAAAGTCTGATGACATTTTTATTTTCAGTGATACGTTTTTTTTTCACTGTATGTGTTATTGTACGAGACAATGATGTAATAAGTCGTTTAATAAGGAGCGATCAAAGTGTGTAAGAGAGAACACGGTGTCTGGAGGCAATATAGTTGTCACGCGTCAAGAATATTTGCATATTTCGGAATGAGATATGTTCGTTATACAGTATCACTTGTTTATATAACACATGTTGATGATGAGAGTACGGGGAGTCCTCAATTTATGTTATTCCGAATTAGCGATTTTGTTATCACTCGATAAGAAAAATTCTCCCAGATGCTCGTTATACGCTAAAATTTTGTTATTAGGCGATTTTGTGCTGTACGAGTGACAATATTGAAGTTTCGTCACTCCATACGGATTTTGACATTAATTTTGAATTTTGACAGTTCATGCGAGGATTTGCATGGAATATAAACTTCGCATAAACGGAAAACTATCTGTATTGATATACTGTAATGCAATACTGAATCTGTTTAACGATTATAAAATTCGCATGTTTTGGAACTTTTCCTCGCGAATGTTTGAATCCCCTTGCGTATTTCAGTAAGATAGATAACTTAAAGGAGAATGTTTGTTGACATACGTTATCAACGTTGAAACATTTTGCATAATTCATGTAACACTGTCTGTCACAATTTTTAACCTCGTTTCAATGATGATGACGATGATCCGTTCTTTGTAGATACTGATTAAAGTAGACGTGCTAATAACATTTATTAAACTGGTTCCTCTTTTCGTTTTTTTCTTCTTCGCTCTGAAGAGATAGAAAGAGAAAGTTCACCAATTTGGGGGAACCGGATATTGTGCAATCTGAACCTAATCAATAACTCATTAACTCGATTCAATATTCGGGAAAAATTTTCGCTCGCCTCCTCGTGAAAAGAAAATGGAAGAGAGAGAGGAAAAAATGGCGGGGTATTTTTTTTTCTCACTGCACGTGTTTGATGTCGTTTGAACAATGGCCACCCGTTCGACGAGGAGGGGATAGAGAATGGGAGGTGAAGGAGGACAACCGAGTCGATCGAATGATGATGTCATTGCAGATGGACAGATTGAGGGAGAGAGTGTAGGTTTGGTCGCTGCAGATGGATGAACGAGAGTGACTTGATTGCGCATCTGTTGTTGGTGACACTGATTCATGCAATTGCATTTCAGGGAACAGAAAGTAGAAGAAGAGACAGAGGATGAAGGAAAAAAAAAAGATATTTTGGTCTCCACCCCCCTTATAACCTCAAGCTGAGAGCGAAATTGTACGCTTTAAAAACCTAATGTTGATTATCGCTGCGGTAATAGGAACGTGTAATTGTTGTTGTTACTCGACCGATTCGATTGATTTTTATTTGGCGAATTGAGTTGGTCCCCTAACTCCGTCCTCGAAATGATTTGGCTTAAACGTAGGTGTCATATAACGAGATTATAGACACGTCAGGGGGTTCAGAGCTTCCCTGGGTTTTGTGTCTATTTTATAATCGGATTTTTTTTTCTATTTATGTTAGATTATACATAGTGTATATATTTGGTTTTTCAATAGTTATCAAATTTTGTCTGATGTTTAATTTTATCACATATTCATTAAGTATAGGAATTTGATTGGTTCAGCAGATACGTTTATTACATATTTTAGCATTATAAGTTTATTTATATTGCTTTTCAAGCATTATGTACTATTGTGCTTTTGGTCCCTGAGACTGTCAATAAATAATAATAATAATAATAATAATAATAATAATAATAACATAATATAATATGTAAATGTTATGTTTTAGAATATGTCAATTTTTTTGACATCTTATGACGTCTTTTATGAGTAATGCAATTTTAATAGACGTATAACTTATTTTTCTAACAACGCCACGTTTTTGTTGAATTTATTTGTTTGCAAGTACTGTAATGTTTAATAAAATTTTTGTGTTGTATATTTAACACAACATAATACTATTACATCAAGTAGCATATATATTAAGTTACGTTTGTACTATTAATGTTTGTTTGTTTTTATAATCGAAATGGACTATGTTCTAATAAAAATTGTCCCATCCGTTTAAAATTACGAATAAATTTAGCGCCATCTGTGGGGAAATGAATGTAGTAGTCGTTTGTTATTGATATGTATTTAGTGATCATGTATATTTTAGTTAAGGATTACATGGTTTGTTAATTAAACGATTTCAATTCTACTCCATAAAAGGTTATGATAAATTCATCTCGTGTATGTAACCAATTAATTAAAACAAACCAACTTTTGTTCCGCCCCAGCAACGAAGCATCAGAACTAGTAGTAATGCCACATGACAAACTCATTGGCCATTCATAAGCATTGAGAGTTGAAATACCCCGAGGTTAGATCATAAACAGCCTTTTATGGTCGAATACGCCTACTATGCATTTGTTGCGTCTTCGATTACAGTGATAATGATTTTTTGTTTTTTTTACAACAAGACGAGTTTCCTTTTTTCTTTTTTTTAATTCGATGATTATAGAGTTGTGGATGAATTTGTGAAAAGGAGAGAGAAGCAGCAATCTTTTGTTTAACACCCATTGATTGCCAATGAATCTCTCCTCGTCGGTTCATTGGGAAGCGATTTTCTCTCTCACATGTTGCACTTTTGTTTCTAACGATCCGGGGGTTTGGCAAAATGGTATTGGCAAACCGAACCGGATGACAGCATTGCCGTGCAACGACGAGTAACATTTCAACTCGCGTTGGTTGTTGTTGTTGATGGAGTGATGGTTCGATGACAACATTTTCCAACCACCATTTTCACCACAGGGAGGTACGTAGAGAGGAAGGGGAACGAACCATTTAGGGACTCTCCAGTTTAACAACTACCCAAAACAACAATATAACGAATCACATGTATAACATCTTCCGAAATTAATTCGTGGGCGGGTAAAACATTTTTATTTCATATTATTATTATTATTACTACTATCTACTTGTGCGTCGTTCATATGCCAAGTTCATATAGAGATGTTCCCCACTTAACAGATTAGCATCACACAAAGCGAGACTGCCAGGCATCAATCCAGAGAGTGATACACAAAAGATGAGAGAGAAAAGGGGATGCTGCACAGAGTAGAGAGTGTATGTGTGTGTAGCTTCTCTTCGCGTTCTACTTTTTTAGGGGGTTCTCGTTGTCTGAATAAAAGCTTCGGTGAGGGGATAATGGATGCGCCCATCTGCCCCTCAGCAGAGAGTAGAGCATTAGTAGGGCCTCCGGGCGTAGTGTGAGAAACACGTCAGTCATGAGGAGGAGGAGGAGGAGGAGAAGAAGAGGAGAAAGCGAGCAACAGTGTGCTGTATATAAAACGTATACGGTGAGGAGGAGACATTTTGTGGGAAGAGAAAAGAGAATGACTAAACCAATCAATAAACTCGACCACGTCCCCGTCTGTTGCCCATCACCCAAGCTAGCTCTTTCTCTCTCTGCCAGAACGAGACAATGCCCGACTGACTAAAGCTGATCACTTTATGTACCGATCACCTGCCAATGGGCTCAGTGAATAAAATACACATCATCGAGTTAAATGGGGGAAAATATATCGCAAGAGTTGAATAGTTGCTCGTTATTTTGGGAGTCGTATCTAACTTTAATTTGATATAATTTAGTAGTAGTAGACACAATAACTGTTAAGTTTTTTTCGTTTTCATTATATGTTTTTAATATTTTGCTAACGTCAACGTCAACTTCTTAAAGTTTATGGGTGATGACAGACAAAGCTGGAAAACTATACAAGGGATAGCTTAAAATGTGCTTTCAACGTTCTTGACTTCTTAATTTTGAATGGAAAATGAACAAAATCGTATCCCCAGCCTGGCATCGAACCAGGGATGTCTCCTTTATGTCGAAACCTTTAGAAAAAACTGTGAATTTAATTCAGTTCAATTCCTAAGTTAGTGTGATTTTGATAAAAGTTGGCAAACTCCAGTTTATGTGTGATTGAAACATTGTTTTTTTTTCTAGTTATAATGAATTTTATAAAATAAAAGGTAGGCTTAACATTATATTCAGTTTCTAAATCACGAATACTTTTCTTAACATGATAGTTATCCATAGTTTAGAATTAGTCATGGAGTGATCGTTTTATCATTTAATGCCGTTCTGCTATGTGTACGAGCGTATGATCCAATTTGTGCTTACGAGTTTCTCTTATATCGTTGTATTTTAGGGTTGTCTTGTATCGGCCAATATCACCTTCAGCGGGAAAGAGTATTTCTATACAAAAAAAATGGGAAAGTAGGTCGTGCAGGATTTCCTTATTGTTTCACATGGGTAAAATGACGAATGGATTTCATATTAAGTAGCTTGATCACGCACTCATTGAATTGACCACTGCTGCTATGTTGTACCACCTATGAACATCTTATCAACAACAATTGAAGAGAGCAGCAGTTGGCCTGTAACACAATGGCGAACTAAAGAATTGACGAAACCTTTGAGCAACCCCCCTAGCGTTATCGTGGTGACGCACTGAGCGGCATCCACTGATAATATATTTTTGCTACTTTAGCTTTGTTCTTTTGAAGTTTCCGGGAAGTCTTGGGAAGCAAACATAGAAAAAGAGAGAGAGAAAAAAAGAATCCTCAAGTTTGAAGGGGGGGAAAAATTCGATAAATTTCGAGGTCCGTGCGCTTCGTTAAACGTTGATGAAGCGCAAGGAGTTACCATGAATGATGTAAGACGGAGTGGCGTTGGTAGTCGTCCTCGATGGAGCAATACTTTTCGATAGAATTGCCACTTTGGCGTTGGAGGGGGTTTCAATTCGTAATGATCACACTGCACAGGGAGGTGGCTGGAGTTCGTTTTTATTTTCGACGTTTTGTGAAAGTTTCAAACGGGATGATGTCGGGACGCGTTTAATCTAATAGACCTTCAACGATGCCGTAAGAGGCAAACGCCAACCGAAGAAATGGGTGTCAGCAAACTCCCGATAGGTGAAATGGGGACTTGAATTTTTTAAAACCCATTTTGTTTCGGTTGACAGTACAGCAGTTGCCCGTCTTAACTGCATTTTGCAATGATTTTTTTTTTTTGCTAGTTTTGTCGTGTTTTTTATTTTCCTCTTTTTTGTGTTCAACTTCGTGTTGTGTGGTATTTGTCTCTTTGTTACAACGCAACAAATCAGTTTAGGTTATAGTGACTTTTTTTCACTCTTAAAGTAAATTTTGTAAGGACATTAATGAAGATCTTTAATAAACTAATTAGACCACTGATGAACGAGTTTGACTTGATTAAATTATCTACCTACAAACATAAGCTACAAATCAGAAAATGTAACAAAATGAGTTATGCATATAAAACGTGCAGAAACAACATCTGTCACTTTCTTGAAATTTTACGCAAAGACTGAGTTTACGCTCAAACGTGGCAAGCTAACTAAGCCCAGGACTGATCTTTTGTTCCCAATATTTGTCTACCCTAGACAAATCCATTGACACAAAAAACAAAATATTTTTGACATTTTTGTGACTTATGTTGTTTCTGCACTTACCGATTCAATTGTACCCAGCACTTTTTGCGACTGATACTTGTACACGAATCAAGAGTTTGTATGTGTTTTGATTATGTACAACAATGATCATGTACTCAATAGTCTGCATGTGTCTAAATTAGTTCATAACTTGTGGTTCGATAGTTTGATGCAATGTTTTTTTTTCAAATTATTGCATAATCGATTGTCAGCTTTTTGCAATGCGCTTTTTTTTCTCGATGTTCATTGGCATGAAGTGTTTACGCATGCTCAGTGCCTCCTTCGCCGAATCATCGAAGCGACGACAAAAGATACGTGTGTTGCAATAATTAGCATAGAGAGCCCTTTATTTAGAGAGTTTGAAAACTCAAATGAGCAAGGATTAGGATCGAAAAAGCCGAACGTACTGATGTCGGCAAAGTGACTTTTATCTGCAAACAGTAAACTGGACTCGAACATCTAAAAGACTGGAATTCGACAAGACTAAATTTGTGCGAATGAAAAATTGATTTCTTTGAAGGTTAACTTTTCCTTGAAAAGGTAAGCTACTAAGATAGGTAGTAGAAGAGGAGTAAGTAACTGCCGGTCGAGTTTGAGGTTTGGTTGAGCGAGCAACTATTTGAGCGCCACCACTTGCAACAGGAACAATTAGCGAATCGATGCGGCTTAAATGTGTATCAGGTCCCTGCGAGCAAAAGCGGCAGCAACAGCAACAAACCAGCGAGAGTTGGCGTTTGCGCGCCTGCGTCAAGGGTTTCGCTGGAGCAACAAATTAACGTCCATTAAATAGTAACGAAAAGGCATTGACGAGTTGCGGTGGGGGCTGATTTCGCTCATTAATTAGACACCGTGTAGATTGCGTCTTCAACGACGACGACGATGGTGGTGGTGATGGTTAAGAGAAAGCGGAGAGTTTGCAAAAGACCTATAGATGCTCATAGTTTGTAGAAAGAGGTGATTGCAAGAGAGTTAAGTGCAGTTAGTAGCAAGATATACAGTGGTGAATGGAGTTGTTGGATGAAACGCGTTCTTCGGCGGCGCCATCATTGTGTGTGTTGTTGTTGCGAATCTCGCCTTCAGAGGACGGGTCGCTGTCGTCGCGCCTTTTGGGATCGCACATTAACATTATTGATCCGAAACAAAGCTGAGCACACCACCGTTGAACTACCTTCCCATCTACCATCACCATCACCGCCACCACCTCTACCACCACGACGACGGAGGCGGCGAGTCGGGGAAATCACAGTTGGCATTGCGTGGTGGGTGGAAAGGAAATAAAGCTGCGTTACACAAATACACGAGCCTTCCTAATCATGGGTGTTTTCGAGCTGGATTAACCCCCATCCGCACTCACCTGTAGATTCTAGTACAAAAGCCACACCCCTCTCTCTATAGCATCACCAAGATCTTCAGAGTTTTTTCTCCCCTAGTAGTTAGAGAATTTTGATATTGAAATGCTATAGATAGAAGATACACTACAAACTCGATTATCCGAATGTGATGAGGCAAAGCCTACTTCGGATAAACTGTAATTTGAATAATTCGGAATTTTAATGTATATTCTCGATTTCGTATTAAAGAAAAGCCAACAACGTTGTATAAGTTAAAAAAACGCGAACATTTAATGAGCAATATGTATTACAATATTAACTTACAATCATTTGCTTGATAAATCATCCATAGCTTTCGATAATGTTAATGATTTTTCGTTAATGTATCGATTTTTATATTGAAATAACATATTTGACCAAATTCGAACAAACATTTCGGTTGATGGCATTTTGGATAATCAAGTTTTTAGCGTATATTTCTTTTGGCTAAATTAATATTTCTAGTGAGTTACGACACTTATATCTGTACTTGTAACTTAACTTGTACTTAACTGTACTAGCAATATATACCCAACTTACCCGTGCGCAGCGTTTAGCGAATTTAAACGGTACGAAACACATATATTATAGATATAACCGAGTCGTGTAATGAACTTATAACTGAATCAAATTTTTAGTGAAGTTCCGATTTAATAGGTCGAATTTTTTTCTGATAGCGAAGAATTGCACTTTGATTGATTTTGTGCGCGAGGAGGGGAGGGAATTGTGAGTATAATAGTGGGTTGTTCTTAGTTGGAACAGGAACCCAAAATGAGATGAATTTAGGAACCAACACTTGTCCGGGTTAACTGCACGTGGAAAGCTAATCAAGCGTCTGTTGGTTCCGCCTTTTGTGTCTACAATTTTGTCTTTTGAGAAGAACGTCGTCGTCATCGAGCCGAATAATTCATCAATTTTTTTTTTATATTATGTATTTTATATATATTTTTTTCGTCACGTGGGCGACATTATTCGGACGTAACGTGGCAACAGAAATTGTCCATGAAGATTCGATCCATTGATCGATCGGTGCCTTTCCCATTCTCTCTCTCTCTCTCTCCCTTTTTTTATTATTATTCTTTCTTGTTCTGAAAGCTTTGCTCTTCAGTCGAGTTGGCAAGTGCCATCCTCGCTTCCCAACACAAAGGGCTAAGGATTTTTTTTTTGCAGATTAAATTATCTTCCCTTATAATATATTATATTTGCCTTATGTTGTTTTGTTGGCCTATACTTAAATCATTTTTGTATTTAAAGTTTTTCAAGTTTAGCTTCATAAATTTCTTTTCGCAGTGATTGCAAGATATACTACGATGTAGTGGGCGAAAGTTTGCGTTTTGGTTTTAAAGTAGCACGTGAGCAAAAAGCTTGCTCTTTTTTTTTCTTCTTTTAATCTTTTAAATTATAACTATTATTTTTTAACAGGTGTGGAGGTTTAACTGATAACGTTAAGGGGTGTTGTTCCGAGACAGGTGTTATTGATCGCGCCGACCGACTATACCTGTACTCGTATCACCATCTAGTGGTGAAAAACGATACTTGAACTATGGCGCGTGGGAAAATCGAAACTCTACCTTAAACAGTCGACTACAATTTTTTTTTTTTAGACGTAACATCACATTAAAAATAATAATGTTGGAATGATAATTACTAATTGATTAATGACCAAAACACGTACAAATTCGTATCTGTCTCGAGTTAATTATCGAAAGAAAATTCGTAAACGTTGATGTGAAACGAGGGGAAGTTAATGGATTAGTGGTTAATTAGTCTTGATAAAAGGGTGTAGTTCATTTAAAGCGAGTAAACAATTCTAATACTAATGAAAGGTTCAAAAAAACTAATATGTAGATTTTGATGTCGTTAACTGATCCATAGACAGACTTCTATACACGTCACGGGTTGAGATAAATGTTGAGATACGTATCGATTTTCTTAGCACAATCCTCTAATTGCAACATATGCTGTAAAACGTGTGAATGGTTTCTATAGTTTCGGGTTTAGACCGGAAATGAAGTTAATCGACATTTAAGTAGGTTGACTAAAAATGTAATAAGGTATTGATTGTTATTTTTCAACGTGTGAACGTTGTTTGTCGTTTTATTGACACACTGGAAACAGGTAGGTTCGGAAAAAGAACAGCTGTGATTACAAGATGAGATATGTTTGGAGTGAGTGGTGTTGCATTAAATTTCCCCTATCTGGTCCCATTGGGTGGTTTGGCGAATCCGTATCGCGAGCTCTGGTTGGCAAACGAACCGCATTCATTATAGCATCAATATCGAGCTGACAGTATTAACGGGGCGTAATCTCGCTCAAGCGATCACGTGACGCCTTTGGAAAAGTTTTGAATTTCCGGAAATGAGAACGGTAATTAAGTTAAATTCAATTACAGGACTCATTAATGGATCGTTCGGTGTCAAGCCTATTCGTCAAACACACTCAACTCGGTTTTCGATAGTGTTGCGCTCTTAGAGTTGGCCCATCAATATTTTAGCCTTGGAATAACCGACTATTAATACTTATTATTATAAAAATTATCGAGATTTTTATACAATTTTTATATAACAATAACAACAAAAAATCGATAATTGAAGAGCCTGATGTTAAAAGGGTGTTAGGTGACATTTTTACAATTTCGAGGAAATCGCGTTTGAAGATTTGAACTATTACAAAAGTCTAGTTACAAAAGTCAATAGCCTTGTTGTCTATAAGCTGCTTCTCACTTCTTGCGCTAATATATTTGCACACATTGTTGTTTTGTTCAAAATTATGCGATATGATGGTAGAATTGCAACTAACACATCCGAAAATTCTTGTAGGTCATTTTCGACAAAAAAAATGTTACTTAACACTTTTTTACACCAGACCTTTAAATTGTTTTTAACAAATTGTTTTTTTACATCTAGTTTAAGGAACAATTTGATGTCTTGCAAGCTTTATAAGTTGTATAAGCCTTTCCTTGTGTGCACCTGTTGTAATCATTGCCACCTTCTGTTCTCGTTTGATAAAACTAACCACCTGTTATTTAGTCAACAGAAGAGGAGATTGATCTATTCATGAAATACTATAATCAATGATTTTTTTTTCGTATTGCGATATGTTATGCTTCCTAAACGCATTATTGGCAGACGAAGCGGTGTATGTCGCTGTCTGTGTCTGAGTGAATATACATACATACATATGGACTTTTTATTTTTCGTAGCATTCATTAATATTGATATTTCACTCTGCGCCATTTTCGATCTATTCTATTCGCAGACAGGGTTCTTTTGTTAATGATTGCATTAAGTGTCGCCATAGGTTGGTGACGCATAAAAATGACTTGAATGAGGAATTTTTTTTTTTTAAGTCATTATTATTATTAAAAAAAAAAGTAATGCAAAATGAGTGGTTTCACAAATGTAAACGATCATACGTTAGGATGTACTGGTTGTTCAGAAAAGTAGGTGTGATAGGTACTCGTGCGTCAATAGATGTCATATGGATATAGTAAAAGTGTAACGTCACGTTCACAATAGCGAATAGTAAATGTAAAGAAAAACGAACCGCTAGTTTAATGTCATTGTGGATTTTTTTCATGTTATGCTTTGTACCTACCCACGTAATTTTCTGTGTAGATTATTATATTAATGTAGAACATCGTAAGCTTCAGCTATTCATGGGGATTTAAGCGTAATGTATAAATATGGTAATAGATATGTTAATAAAAAAAACTTTTAAGTTGTTAACTAAATAGGTTACAAGTTATAAAGCTATATGACGTGTTATGAAAGCTTAAAGAAGGTAAATTGATAGGAGAAAAAAAATAGGATAATAAAGGGAGGGATATGAAAATGTCCACCACCTTGTTGTTGTAAAGGAGGGGGGGGGTGTCAGGTGGATGCCAAATGATTTTTTATTTTATTTTCGTTTTCCTTCAAAGCTTCTCGTTTTCCTTCTTGAGGCCCTCTGATAAGAAGGCTCGTAAATCAAGTTTGATGATTTTTCAAGCGGGGTGAAAAGCGATTTTCGTCGCCCTTTTTTTTTTTCTCGTTCTGTTTTCGAGATTGCATCTCTCTCTCTCTCTCTATATCCTCCTCCTCTTGTGTAGTAGGGTCTACTTACTCTGTTATATACTCGAAAAAATGCAACAGTAGTTGTACTACACGTGGAGAAAAGAATCGATGAAAGATGTGTGTGTGGGTGGGGGCAAGTTAATCCGAATCCTCATTTCTCGTTTTCACTACTCTTACTTTGACGCCCCCAACTTTCTCGTCCCTCAGCGTGAGATGCGCAATTGGAAAATACCTGCAATCCGTTTTTTATTGCTTTTTAAAAGTATTTACGATTACCCACGTGTGGTATGTGATGAGGGGTAGACGTTTTTTCTTCTTCTTCTCTTTTTTTTTATTTGGTTGGGGAGGAGTGAAATAGGGGAAGGATCAAAAGTGTGTGTTTACTTGCTTCAGGGGAAACTGTCCAATAAAAGAGCGAATTGCTTAAATTTTTCTTTCCTTTCCACCGATTTAAATTTATTTCGTATTTTTAAGTGAGCGTGTTTTATTGTTTGTTTGTGAGGGTTTTTTTTCCGCCAGTGGGGTTGCATGTTAAAGTATATAGTGTATCCAAAATGTCGTTTAAATTGATAAAAGCGATATCGAAATGAAAAATTAGATACATACTATATAATCGAAGGGTGCATGTAGATAAGGATATAAACCTATTAAAAAATAGTTCAAATATGACCCGGATTTGTTTGACTCTGGAAAGCTAGCCTCTAGCTATGTCACCCGAAAATACGGTTCAAATACTAATCGTTAACAACTACTAACTACTACTCAAAAGTAGTAGTTAGTAGTCTACAATCCTTTTATGGTGTTAGAGAACTTTAGGCTACAGAGGTAAAGTATCAGTAGCCAATGTCTATTTTGTGTGTGTGTGTGTGTTTGTGCATAGTTTTATTTTATAATGACTCGATTCGACAGTTGTAATGGCAGTGTTGTACAAGGTCAACGAGACAATGTAAGGCAAAGACATTGGCTTCACCTTGTTAGCATATTCTTCAGTCACCCCTATAATCCGTCGTTAAGATCTTTTCGCTTTTTTTTTTAACGAAAGTCATTGCTCTATCTTCAATGGTTAAATTTTATCTCGTATAATAAGGAATTCAAATTTGAACTGGTTTTATATTATAACGAGATAATTTGCATTATTATCAGATATCTACCTGTAAAGGAAATTTTTTGTCTTCTATTTTTAAAAAAGTAAAGAAAGAAAAGGCGGGAAATCTAAACCGCACGATTTTTTACGTCACCATCCAATGTGAAGTGTTTGCTTGTCGCACGTGTGCAAGCAACAAACAGGTCCCCAGAAAGTTTAGGGCCAACTTTACCGATTGAACCTGAATTACCAACAAAAAAAGAGGTTTTTTCTTTCCTGGAGGTTTTTTTTTTATTACTATTACTTGTGTAGGTTTACGTGTATATATATTTATGCAGAAGTAGAGAGCGATTAGGTGATGCGGGGAGAGATAGAGAGAGAGAAGTGTTGGTCCGTCATCTTTTTCTCTCTCAACTCCCCAGGAATCGTTCGATCTTGGGTTCGCTTCCCAGGCCATGAAACGCCAGAATTTGTCCTCCTAAACAGGACACAATAGGCGGTCCTTTGTGCCCCTAGCCTCCCCTTTTTTCCCAGGGCTTGTGCTGCCCTCTGTAGTGACAACCTTCTTTCAGGGTTGTCAGCGCCCTTCTTTGTTGGGCCGCGGGCGCCAGGGGACAAAGTAGAACGAAACGGGGGTAATTTTCGCGTGGGACAAACATCCGTCTTTCGGTGGTACACTACCACTACTACAAACTAGTAGTATACCCTCCCGAACGGAACAACCGATCATGATGTATAGTATATATGCTAGCTAGGCAGATAGAAAACGCATAGTCGCATACCCAACCCAGAGTACACTCCCAAACACCTCAATCGACCACATTCCTGCCATAAGCCCCAACTTTTCCACAAGTTTTTAGAGTTTGTGGAAGTTTTTCATGTTTGACTAAAGCCTTTGTTTTCAATTATAAATCGTTTAAAAAAATTATTTGTATGTTTGCATACATTTACTAAAAAAAAAAGTATCGTTAATGTTTATGGATTAATTACAAGTCGTGTCGTGTCAAGTAAATTTCCTTAAAGCTCATACAATATTATCTGACAGAACTTTGCAAGTTTGATCGGTTCAATAGAGAATGTTTTTCTGCTGTATGTAGAAGTGCGAAATTTTCCACAGTCGGCTATATAACTTAGCAACTAAAAACTGTTAGCAATTTCTTAAATAAATTTGACGATACCGTGCGCTATATTTATAACAAAGGTATCATATAAGTAATCTTTGAAATAGTGTAAGTTTTGTACTTACCTCACAGAAGAAGCAAGAAATTATTTAGATGTAATTCACTTTGAATTAAATGTATATTCGGCATTTTATTCACAGAACGGTAAATATTTTTAAAATATCAACGTACTTTCTTAATTTATGGTCTTTCTTAATAAAATTCTCAAAAAGGTTTAAGATGTCAGTTGTTTGACAAGGTGTTAAGACACTAAATGGCCTCTGCAGTATTTCGCACTGGTGATATTGTTTTCCACGTAGACGGTGCTAATTGCTTATATCGTTGGCTCGTGTCGCAAAGTACACACATGACCAATATTAGCCACTACTCATCACGTTGACTGCTTCCCCAGTCTCGAAAAACAGACCCACTAATTAGAGAACAAAGCCGAATGTTGTTCTTGTTTGAACAAGCCCTGTTTGTGCTTCTTTGTCGAACACCTACCGACCTGTAGTTAGGGTGGGTCGTAATTTTCAACCGATGGGAGGAGGTCAAGGGAGGGGAACAAGACGATGATGGAGAAAGTCACCTGATGCAAAACTGTGTCGCTTTCAGTTATGGACATTCAACGAAGCGTTCTCAAACCGGAGGTAGTGAAGCAATGTAACCCTCGTTTAAAAGAAAACTTGTCACCATCATGTAAACTAGGGTCTTGTAATAGGCTACTATTTTTTTTTGTATATCTATTGACTATTTATAAGAGTGAATTGCGTTAATTTAAAAAAAATAAATTATTCTAGCAAGTTAATTGCTATAGTCGACGATACATCTGCGAAGAAATTGAAGCCGAAAAAAAGATAATTAGGCGCGTAGGTAGGTAAACGTTGCAAGGGGTGCACGTGGAAAAAAGAAACATGTCACTTGCAAGTTAAAGGACTGAGATGGAGTTGGTGCTTGCAATCAGGTCCTTTATTGCAGCCTCGTCTATTTATTACTCGTAGAAGCGAAAAGCAAAAGCCCGTGCCTGCTCTTCCAATTAAACGCACCTGCTGCAATAGACGCTCTTTAGGTGTGTTTCAAATTAAAAACAACAGGAAAAAAAAGGGTGCATGCTGTTTCGCCGAATCCTGTTTCGCCGATTCCTGTTTCGCCGAATTTAAACGACCAATTAGCACCTGCC
>JAQIWH010001647.1:0-29872 GCA_034695005.1 Cryptops parisi
ACCCTGAATCATTTTATTAGATGATTCGTTGTATAGAATAAATATTCTTTGTGCATAAAGTTTTTTTGAGAATTTCATCAAAATTGCTACAGAATGGAATTTTTTATTTGAATAAAATATATTTTTTTAATATACTTTGTTTATTGGGTGATCCTTTCGCGAGGAAACCTTAATAGCTGAAGCGTTTCATAGCGAAATAATCACCCTGTATTTTTATAGCAAACTTGTTTTGTATAAACCATTTATGATCAAGTTATAGCCCATGTGTCGTACATGTGTACGACAAATTATTGAGGAAAACTCATTTTTCGACATCCGTTATCTTTGTATTTCAATGCATCCCTGTTAATCAATTTGTTTGTGTATAGTTTCAGTAATTTTTCATTTCTCATATTGGAGGTTTCTTCACAAACGGCCTTGTAACTCTTAACGTTTAGAATTCTCAATGGATTACATCATTTTACTATTACAGTTGATGAGCTTTACAATTCAAAATGTTTTGTGATATTTATATATACTGGGTGTCTAAACAACAAGATTCCATGTTTGTTGCAGTTACCTATGCTTTACTTTCATGTCAAAGATGGCGTACTTGTTTGACCCATAACTTCCGTTTTTACAAGTCAATTTTCTATCTGTTTTGTTTCGTGAATACCTCCACTTTTCTTAGTCGAATGTGGGGTGTGGAATGAATATTGATAATGACGTTTAAATTGACATCTAAGGTCAATTTCAGAACTTACGGCCACTGCATTGGATAGCCCTTGGACGGTAGTTCAATCAGCGTTTTCAATGGTTCTTCAATATTTAATCGCGAGCGGACATTGTGCCTCACCTTGTATAAATACAGAGGACATAGAACCAATTATTTTAGCAGAAAAAACATTTTTTAAGGTTTTGGTTTTTTAATGCAGTTGTATAGCCCAGATTTAATTTCATTCAAATTAGCCACTACAATGACTTCATGGTGATTTATGGATGTGCAGGATTTTTATATATACACGTAGTGCCCTTCGTATCCACGGATTTTGCATTCGCGGATTTAACCATCCCCGGGTGCTATTTGTTGCTGCTACCCAAGCTTTGCTTCCATATTTCATAGATAGCGTACTTTTTTGACCTATAACTTCCGTTTTTATTTTCTATCTGTTTTATTTCGTGAATGTGGGGTGTGGAAACGATGTTAATAATGATCTTTAAATTGACAACCATAGTCAATTTCAAAACTTACGGACTCTGCATTGGATAGCCCTTGGATGGTAGTCCAATCAGCGTTTTCATATCATTAATGGTTATTTAACCGCGAGCGGACGTTTGCCTCATCCTGTATAAATACGGCGGAAATAGAACTCAAAACCAATTATTTTAGTAGGAGAAAACATTTTTCAAGGTTTCGGTTTTTTAATCCAGCTGTAAATAAAATACTATCAATAACCCAAATAGTGACTGATTTGCAAGATTTTTCCTTATACACGTGGAGCACTCAGTATCCACGGATTTTGCATTCATACGGGAACGGGAGGATGTGCGTAGTTCATATAAAAAATATTACGTCATTTCATATATGGAACTTGAGTATCCGCGGATGAAAAAATCCGCGGATAGGGAGTTCTGGAACCAAACCTCCGCGGATACCGAGGGACTACACTTCGTATATAATACAGTATCAGTGTCAATAGGAGTGAAAACTAACAACTGGAGAACAATTTCGTCATTTACGCTATCAGCAGCAACCATGAAATTTCTTGCTTTCGTGATTCTGCTTGCATACGTGGTTTTGGTTTATGCTGAGGATGAACCATGTAAGTTTGATATTTGAATTAATTCATTTTGTATATCTGGTTGGAAGGGAATCCATATACACTTGTATGGTCTAACTAACACATTTTGTGAAATTAAAACAAAGAATTAATTTGTCCATTTTATTTCACAAAATTTTTGAAGCTTTACTATTTGAGCTAAATTCGCTTTGTATTGCAGAATGTACCATGAAAATAAACGTTTCGCACCGAGATCTGCATGATTTAACAAAAAGTTTTAAAATTAAAGCATATGAGCTAAATTCGCTTTGTGATTTCATGATTGGGTTTCATCTCAAATAGCGCGCTTTCATATTTTAATTCTCGGTTTTCAAGGGCTTTATAATAAATGCACTCTATATCCGTTTTTTATTTACTAACTAAAATTTCCATTTTTAAAATTGAACATCGTAACCTGAATAACATAACTTACAAAACATTTTGCAAAGAAACTTCTTTTATTTTTCACTGACGAGATACAAATTTGATGGAAAACAATACCCAACGTTTCTACGGCTTCCACAAGGAAAAAATAATAGAATTTATCAACAAGATTATGCTATAAGAAGTCTCAATCGACTCAAGATTCTCGTCGATTGATGGACTTTTTACTAGTAATTGGCAACATTTCATCTACTAACATGCGGAAGTCAAGAAGAATTCACTGAATACAATTTTTAAGAATGTATGTCATTTTTATTATTAAAAACAAACAAACCGTGCTGTAAATCTGTGCTGTAGCACGGGAGCATGAGATAAAGCAAGCTTTAGATTCATAACTACGAAACCAACATATCTGTACTTTTTTTACGTTTACGACCAACCAATCAACTCCATCTAGTGACTGGGTGTTACAATTATGACTGGTTTCGATTTTAACAACCATCAATAACAGCTGAATCTGAGGGAGGATTCTGTGCGATGGGCGGGACTAAAGCGTCCGCCACGTACGTGCGTGCGTAACTTCCACAGATCTGGGCACTTATCATTATTAATGCTAATAACATTCTCATTTACAGCACTTGATTCAGTTATATCTTTAAAGAAAAATTTAATTTAAAATCTACACAGATTATTTTATGATTTTGTTTTTATTTCAGACCCTGAAGACGAGTGTACGGAAGAAGAAGGGGTGTGTGCTTTGATTGACCATTGTCCCGAGACCAAGCGATTCGAGGGCCTTTGTCCAAAACAAATGGCGAAGGGAATTGATTGCTGCTATGAGGGTAATTAAGTTCAAACAAATCTTTGCTTGCATTGGATTACATTAATTTATGTTACACACACACATTTAAGTGTATATATCTTATATATCTAAGTATTTATACTGTGCTTTATATATCTAAGTAAATTAAGCACAGTAACGACGTTTTTTTTGGACCGCTGATTGGTTCTCAGCACTATCCAATGACATTCGAGCGCACAAAATTTCAATCTGGTGCATTGTAATCATTCTGACCTACTTAGTGGACACACAAAGACACCAGGTTTTGGGTTGGGAACTTTTCCAGTTTCACCGTGTTGTGACTCACGTGTTACAGATTAATCTTGCTTATCTAGCTAATTAAGGTTTACTTTTTGCAACAACTTTTCCGTCAATTTGACGGGTTTTAAGCTAGTATATAATCATGTTTTGTCTTGTTTATGAATTTCAAAGTGATATAGAGGTAGCTTATAGACTTTCTTTTTATTTTGTGCGAAGTGTATACACATTTAGATGACAAATGTGGATCGATGGGAGGGTACTGTATTGATATGGAGTCGTGTCCTATGATACCAGGAGATCTGGATTGTCCTACACCAAAGAAATGCTGCCAAAGAATTGTTGGTTGAGACATGACCATGATCTGGAAAACCTGAACAATCACACAGGAAATGTTTTATCAGTAAGGTATCACTATTTTTTGTGTACATGAACTATCTGCAAAATAAAAACTTTTAAACGTGTCTGTCTGTCTGTTCGTCTCTTCACAAACCAATCGTTAAAAGGTCTGCGTTGTATCATAAGCTGCGTGTCGAGTTTCTTAACGGTTTTGCGGATCCTTCTTTCATTTCTGCTGCGATGTATTGAGGTGACACAAATGACGTCACTAGGGTTGGTGTCACCCTAATGTGACATCATGTTATTTTTATAACCGACTCACCATGAAGTTAATTCAGTTTGTAAAGTGAACACTTTAGCTTTGTGATGCTTTCTTGCCGAGCACAGCGCATCGCTACAGCTTTTAAAGGCTTTCCGGCATAACAACCGCGCATAGCTACAGCTAATTGGTGAATACTAATGCGAATGCGTAAGTCACCTGTAAAGAAAAACATTCACAGTTAAGCTCATTTTACACCTCAAACTTTTTGGATCAAATTCCATCTTTCTCAACTGTTTTTCTGACGTCGTACAAACGTCCGGACGCGTTTTCGTGCGTTCGGTCAAACAACAAAAGCACTGAAACACGTCCGGGTGTGTGTATGACATCAGAAAATCAGTTGGATTCGATGGAATTTGGAAAAAGTTTGACGTGTGAAATGGGCTTTGTGTTTATCACTTCATACATCACCAGGTTTCAGCTACTAGAGCCACCAACAGGGCATCTCGGCTAACACAAAAGTACATAGAAACATGTTTAGTTCATAAAATTTTCGGGTACGTTCTAAACAGCTAGAGTCTCTTGTGGGCGCTACTTGTTTGTACTGTACTCGGGTTATGGAGTTTAGGACAAGGTTAGAGTAGTTAAAATTATTTTGTGAAAAAAATAAAACGTTTCATTTTTTGTGATTGTTGCCATTTATTTTATAAACAACTTATAAAAAACTGAGCATGTTTCGAAGCACTGGGTTCATCTTCAGCAGGATTGCAAATATCAGTAATTCGGAAATAGATTTCAACTGTCAAAACAAGTGTTTTGGTAGTGTCACTAGCCTAATCAACTGTTCGCAAGTGGATCACTGGTGGTATATGAGACTCAGCAATTTCTTTTTGGTTTCTTCTTATCTATGTCACCATTAATCTGAAAACATCAGTAATCCGAAAGATTTTTGAACAGTTCGATAAGTGGTTTTGCTGGTGCTAACAAGAGATTTATCTTCTCACAGATGGTTTACAAGAGATTGAAGCCATTTTTGTTTTGTTTTTCTTGCTTAAATCATCAGTAATTTGAAAACACCAATAATCTAGAATATTTTGAAATAAGTTTTTTTTTATGGTGCTATTTGCAGAATTGAAAGTCCAGAAGTGGTTTGGTTTATTAAGTTAAGATCGAAAAGCTTGTGGGATTTTCTCACAGCTGATCCACCAATAATTCGAAAAAAATAATCACTCATCCAGAATTGCTCATATCAATGATTCCAAATTATGAAGTTGTCAACCTGATTTGATGAAATTGTTTGGCTTGGAAACTCAATAGAACAAGTATTGTCTTTAATTTAGTTTACGAGTATATTTCATCGAGAACATTAACCTTTTTCTTACACCCTGTATATCCAGCAAAAAAAAAAAATTTATCATATTCTGCATATTATTCACCCATGAACCACAGGTATAGTTAGAGTTGGTTATTTTCACCACAGGCAGGCTTGAATTGATGCTGCTAAATGTAGCATTTGTATACGAATTAACCGCAACGACCTGTAGATTGCAAAAAAAGTAGTTTTTATGATAATATCTATATCGAATAAAACTGGTTTGTGTGTTGTTTTAAAACCTTTAAAAAAAAACAGTCATACGCTTAAAGCTATCATCCATAATATCATGATGAAGAATCCACATAAACAAAACGAAGCCCTCAAAATTAGATTTTTTTTGATGGCTTCGGACAAAAAATAAAATGCTTTCCAGAGAATAAACATATCAGAATTGGTTATAGTCTGGTGGTGTTGAATCGGAGTTCCCTGCAGCAAGAATTAGAATTAGAAAAACAGAAATTAAAATTGTTATTCAGTGTCTTAAATCGTGGCTCCCTGTTTCGCCTAATCCTGTTTCGCCTAATTTTGTTTCGCCTAAGAATAATTGCTTCGACTCACCTGTTTTTATTTTAAACGAAACCGTTCTATTTCGAGGATGATATTAAGTGTTTTAGGTTAGGTTAAGTCGACTCACAAACAGGTGAGTCGAAACAATTATTTTTAAGCAAAACAGGATTAGGCGAAACAAGATTGGGCGAAACAGGGTGCGTCCTCTTAATTGGACAACTTTCAGTGACAAGTTCAATTTTAAAAGTACGATTTGATTTTATATTTATACTGACCGTCCATCTTTCGTAGATATCTTTAAACCATGCAATAGTTAACACTAACAATCCGAGTACGAGATAAATTCCGGTCATCAGTGGAAAACTAATATGGTTCCTATAAAATATACATATATAGTATTATTATTATGTGGTGAGATATATATAAACATATTTAAATTTTAGTCGTCACTATTTTAATATGAAACTTGGTTAAAATGTTGCATGACATGTTAAACGTGTTATTTAACACCGTTTTACAACCAGGCTCTTCAACTTTTCAGTAATTTTTATATTTTACCTCATTGGATAGAAATGCCAGTATGCGATAATAAATAATACGATTGTCAGAATGAACGTGTTGAGCAAATAGTATCTGAATAAAGGGTCCTTGTCTTTCAGAAATGGAAATTCCAAGTTGCCAACGTTGAATGTTAAGAACAGAGCATTGATGTCACTTTGCTTCATCCATTGTCTGAAATAATCAAGTTAATTCAGTGTATTTTTATATGTACTCATTTTAGTGTATTGTAAAATCAGAAGTACTATACTGTTCATCTTTTTTTTTGGACTTAATATTGACTTGTCATAAGGACAATATGACCTACTCTCTCTTACTGACAGCCATCGAATCAATCGCGTCGTTCAAATGTCGATTCACAAACTCCGGACACGAGTTCTCATTCAGACTTCGGAATCCAGTGTCTATAATTGTGTTTCGTCTCTTGAGCGTTGGAACTTCAGTCGTTCCTTTTTGAAACTAAAAATGTCAATTTATTGAAATAAAATATTGATGCAAAGTTAGCTTGAAGATACAGGGTGGTTATAAAGGATGTTCCTTAAAAAAGTCTCAAATTTCAACCACAGAAGCAAAACAAAGTGAACAATCCATATAAACATGCGTCCGGATATGCTTCTCTTCTGAGGTAACACAGGGTGAAGTCGCGTGTTATCTCATAATCGCTGTAGGTATGCAAATGATTTTCGGACTCATGTTTATATGAACTTTTGGGTTGATGCATAGTATTTGTGGTTTAGACCTTTTAGGCACACCCTGTATGAGAACTAACTGGATATCTGGATACTACTGCTACGCTCGCTTTTCTGTTAAACTGTGTTGGGTGACCGTTGAACGTTCTGTTTTCTTTTACCAACTGAAAGAATTCAAAAAAGGTTGACCACGTTACATTGAGGAAATCGCATATATCGAGAACTTTGATAAAATGAATACCTTTGATGGAACGATGAAAAATGTTTCTTGTATCGGATTGCTTTCATAGACATAGGCATCTTTCAGTTTTTCTTTGGTTGCTTTGGAAATGTGTACACGCCTGTTTATTTTATACAGTATATACAAAGTTCATAATCCAACTCTTTGAACATTGAATTTAGGCGGACATTACATTACATTGCATAATCTAATGATGATGCTAGTTTGTCGCTGTTCTATTTTTGTATTACTGTATTATTATCAGATGGAATTTTTTATGACTGAAGCATAATATGGTTTTAAAATTCCATTACCCTGGTTTTCCAGTTTGTTCGAGGTAGTTTGCATAAACCACATCTTGCGACCATACGTCATATTGCCATTTGGTCAGTCCTAAAATTCCGGAATTGACATCACCACTGTTGACACCGATTCGCATGTTGAGTTCAGGAACTCTTCGTTTTTCTCTTATTTCACTGAAAATACCAGAACAACAATTTCGGGGTTAACAGTCCGAAAAATTTCATTACGGATCACTGATGTTTTAGAAAACCGATTTACGGATTTGGAGTTGTTTGTTAGTTATACCTAATGATATTCAGCATTTCCAGTCCCGTGGCGACACAATTGTTGGCATGGTTATCGACTTCTATAGGAATCCCAGATATACAATAATAGCAATCTCCTAATATTTTTATCCGCATACAGTTGTTTTTCTGTAAACAGAAGAAGTTCCGTTTTCGAATTCGAAGAATATACATTTATAAACAAATAGATGTTGAACTCACTTGAGCTGCGTCATCAAATTTGCCGAACAAGTCATTTAGCGTTTCGACAAGTTGAGACGCATTCAGTTTGACAGTGAGTTGGGTAAACCTGACAATATCTGCAAATAAGACACTGCAAAAAAAGAATGAAATCAGAGTTCAAACACGAACTTGAGTCATAAACGTTCTATTTGTTATGACACGTTATACCATCACTGTGTGACATGTTACCTAACATTTTTATGTCTCTTAACAAACAAGTCGTTGAAAGGTCTTCGCTGTGTCATAGACTGCGTGTCGAGCTTCTTAACGGTTTCGCAAATCACTTCTTTCACTTCTGCTGCGATGTACTGAGGTAACACTGACAACATCAACTGCTCCTAGAAATGTTGATTGATGTTTTTTCATTCTGTTTGTTCAACGTTGTTAAATAACAACATCAAAAATATAGGTTTGTTTTTACTTCCTGCTCTTTGTGACTCTGAAGTTCCAATTTAGATTGAATTCGGCTTCTCAGATCGAGAAACACTCTTCTTTGAGTGATTTCTTCCAGAAACAACCATGCCATGCCATAAGCATTTGCAATCAGGAAGATTACAATATCAATGGAAACCTGCACAAAAGTATATCCTCATGACCAGTACTTGATCATTATCAAGTATTCTTGTTAACAAAGTCACTAACCATTGACAACGGCAAACCCAGTAGCCCTAAAGATGTGATCAGTTCTAGTACAATCACAAGAATTCCTCCAAAAAGAGAATATGTTTTCTTAGGCAGTGGGATCAGCAGATAAAGTATTAAAATCAGATAAACGCCGTATCCCAATCGGAATGGACAGCATTGGACATCGTAAAGTTTGCAATCCAAGATGGTGCTTGCATACTCTTCCAGTAGTAAGACGATGTAAATAAGAATACGGAGCAAGACTTGCGTCATCGTGTAGTGGTTCAATATCTTTTCGTTGCACAGGAATACCAAAAACACCAAATTGACGATAAACGAAACAATAGCGAAATACAACGTTTTGTGACTGTAAATCACCTGTAAAGAAGAAATCAAAGAAAAACGTTTACAGTTAAGATGTTTGATAGTTAATTTGGGTTTTAGAGGCGCATCTACAGTTAAGATGTTCGGGAAGAGAGTATACTTCATGAAGTTTTATCAAGTTCTAGTTTTATGCGAGCTTCTTATACGCTACTATGCGAACCCTCTAACTTCATCTAACTTGTGTTAGATGCGCATTACAGGCGAGAAATTTGTACTATTATGCGATTTAATGCTATTTGAATTTGAACTGAATTCGCTATGTAACGTGCTTTTCGCACGTGTTTTTCGCAAACGTGCTGAGAGCCAGCACGTTTTAAACAAAACTCTTCAAAACCAGCTACTGTATTTGCACTGAATTTGCTATGTTTTGGATTCAAATTGCTGAGAAACGTGGCTGTGAACGCTGAAGTTTTATCACTACATAAAAATTTGGATAGCCTATATTCCGATTTTTGAATTAGACGAAATATTTTAACGTAAACCTCGCATAAATCGAGTTACTTCTCGGTAATGTATTAATCTGTAGTGTGAAGCTTTTATAAAAAAGTAGATCTTGCCTTCGTTGATGTGGTCTTAATGATGGTAGCAGTAGACACGAAGATATTAAAAAGTAATAAGATAGCAAACGTCGCGTTCGATATCCGTGAACGATACTTGATGAACAAACTTTCCAAATTTTGAGTTCGACATTCATTCTAGAAAAAAAACCAACAACTTTATTAGGTTCTTTTAAATTTCAAATATCACACTGTATATCATACCATAACAGGTACCGTACTTTGAGAAATGTCCAGCTCCATTTTTGGTCATCAGATTTAGCTTTCCAAGATTCTTCAAGTATATTAGCCATACTTTCTCGTGACATTGCGATCGAATTCAAACTCGATCTTATGGACACGTCCATCGTTAAATGTTATGTTTTGTAACTGTTCTTTTGTGGCTAGGAATAAACAAACACTGGAAAATAATTACGAAATTAACCCCTTATACCGTATTTTATCTGTTATGAAGACATGTCAACACTGCTCAAGATGCCATAATAATAATAATATGATAGACGCGACTCAATATTTTATGAAAACATTGTTCACAATTTTATTATTTTCAATAACACAGTCCCTTTATTGATAGGGAGTGTTTGTTCATCATTTCAAATGATAGTTTTATCAATAGGTAGAAACACCTTCAATTAAAAGAACACATTTATATATATTTATATTTTTTCTTATATAAGTTAGTACGATACCTGTTACGTTTCATGTCATCCTCCGACTGGTTAAGTTTTTTATTTTCATAATCATTTTGCATTTAGCGTTGTTTTCCCGTCCATATTTGATGTGTTTTCGAAGTAATAATGTGGCAACAAGTGAAACAGTTTCTATCATCATCATTACTTATCATGAAACTACGATAAGGTCAAGATTAAAAAGTTAATGATATATAACTCTGAATCATTTTATTAGATGATTCGTTGTATAGAATAAATATTCTTTGTACATAAAATTTTTTTGAGAATTTCATCAAAATTGCAACAAAATGGAATTTTTAATTTGAATAAAATATTTTTTTTTTAATATACTATTTTTAATGGGTGATCCTTTCGCGAGGAACCCTAGACGTTCCTTAATAACTGAAGCGTTTCATAGCGAAATAATCACCCTGTATTTTTATAGCAAACTTGTTTTGTATAAACCATTTATGATCAATTTATAGCCCATGTGTCGTACATGTGTACGACACAAGTTATTGAGGAAAACTCATTTTTCGACATCCGTTTATCTTTGTATTTCAATGCATCCCTGTTAATCAGTTTGTTTGTGTATAGTTTCAGAAATTTTTCATTTCTCATATTGGAGGTTTCTTCACAAACGGCCTTGTAACTCTTAAAGTTTATAAATCACTAAATTACATCATTTTACTATTATAGTTGATGAGCTTTACAATTCAAAATGTTTTGTGATATTTTTATATACAGGATGTCTAAACAACAAGATTCCATGTTTGTTGCAGCTACCTATGTTTTACTTTCATGTCATAGATGGCGTACTTGTTTGACCCATAACTTCCGTTTTTACAATTAAATTTTTTATCTGTTTTGTTTCGTGAATACCCCCCCCCCCTCCACTTTTCTTAGTCGAATGTGGGGGTGTGGAATGAATATTAATAATGACCTTTACATTGACATCCAAAGTCAATTTCAGAACTTACGGCCACTGCATTGGATAGCTCTTGGACGGTAGTTCAATCAGCGTTTTCAATGGTTCTTCAATATTTAACCGCGAGCGGACATTGTGCCTCACCTTGTATAAATACAGAGGACATAGAACCAATTATTTTAGCAGAAAAAACATTTTTTAAGGTTTTGGTTTTTTAATGCAGTTGTATAGCCCAGATTTAATTTCATTCAAATTAGCCACTACAATGACTTCATGGTGATTTATGGATGTGCAGGATTTTTATATATACACGTAGTGCCCTTCGTATCCACGGATTTTGCATTCGCGGATTTAACCATCCCCGGGTGCTATTTGTTGCTGCTACCCAAGCTTTGCTTCCATATTTCATAGATAGCGTACTTTTTTGACCTATAACTTCCGTTTTTATTTTCTATCTGTTTTATTTCGTGAATGTGGGGTGTGGAAACGATGTTAATAATGATCTTTAAATTGACAACCATAGTCAATTTCAAAACTTACGGACTCTGCATTGGATAGCCCTTGGATGGTAGTCCAATCAGCGTTTTCATATCATTAATGGTTATTTAACCGCGAGCGGACGTTTGCCTCATCCTGTATAAATACGGCGGAAATAGAACTCAAAACCAATTATTTTAGTAGGAGAAAACATTTTTCAAGGTTTCGGTTTTTTAATCCAGCTGTAAATAAAATACTATCAATAACCCAAATAGTGACTGATTTGCAAGATTTTTCCTTATACACGTGGAGCACTCAGTATCCACGGATTTTGCATTCATACGGGAACGGGAGGATGTGCGTAGTTCATATAAAAAATATTACGTCATTTCATATATGGAACTTGAGTATCCGCGGATGAAAAAATCCGCGGATAGGGAGTTCTGGAACCAAACCTCCGCGGATACCGAGGGACTACACTTCGTATATAATACAGTATCAGTGTCAATAGGAGTGAAAACTAACAACTGGAGAACAATTTCGTCATTTACGCTATCAGCAGCAACCATGAAATTTCTTGCTTTCGTGATTCTGCTTGCATACGTGGTTTTGGTTTATGCTGAGGATGAACCATGTAAGTTTGATATTTGAATTAATTCATTTTGTATATCTGGTTGGAAGGGAATCCATATACACTTGTATGGTCTAACTAACACATTTTGTGAAATTAAAACAAAGAATTAATTTGTCCATTTTATTTCACAAAATTTTTGAAGCTTTACTATTTGAGCTAAATTCGCTTTGTATTGCAGAATGTACCATGAAAATAAACGTTTCGCACCGAGATCTGCATGATTTAACAAAAAGTTTTAAAATTAAAGCATATGAGCTAAATTCGCTTTGTGATTTCATGATTGGGTTTCATCTCAAATAGCGCGCTTTCATATTTTAATTCTCGGTTTTCAAGGGCTTTATAATAAATGCACTCTATATCCGTTTTTTATTTACTAACTAAAATTTCCATTTTTAAAATTGAACATCGTAACCTGAATAACATAACTTACAAAACATTTTGCAAAGAAACTTCTTTTATTTTTCACTGACGAGATACAAATTTGATGGAAAACAATACCCAACGTTTCTACGGCTTCCACAAGGAAAAAATAATAGAATTTATCAACAAGATTATGCTATAAGAAGTCTCAATCGACTCAAGATTCTCGTCGATTGATGGACTTTTTACTAGTAATTGGCAACATTTCATCTACTAACATGCGGAAGTCAAGAAGAATTCACTGAATACAATTTTTAAGAATGTATGTCATTTTTATTATTAAAAACAAACAAACCGTGCTGTAAATCTGTGCTGTAGCACGGGAGCATGAGATAAAGCAAGCTTTAGATTCATAACTACGAAACCAACATATCTGTACTTTTTTTACGTTTACGACCAACCAATCAACTCCATCTAGTGACTGGGTGTTACAATTATGACTGGTTTCGATTTTAACAACCATCAATAACAGCTGAATCTGAGGGAGGATTCTGTGCGATGGGCGGGACTAAAGCGTCCGCCACGTACGTGCGTGCGTAACTTCCACAGATCTGGGCACTTATCATTATTAATGCTAATAACATTCTCATTTACAGCACTTGATTCAGTTATATCTTTAAAGAAAAATTTAATTTAAAATCTACACAGATTATTTTATGATTTTGTTTTTATTTCAGACCCTGAAGACGAGTGTACGGAAGAAGAAGGGGTGTGTGCTTTGATTGACCATTGTCCCGAGACCAAGCGATTCGAGGGCCTTTGTCCAAAACAAATGGCGAAGGGAATTGATTGCTGCTATGAGGGTAATTAAGTTCAAACAAATCTTTGCTTGCATTGGATTACATTAATTTATGTTACACACACACATTTAAGTGTATATATCTTATATATCTAAGTATTTATACTGTGCTTTATATATCTAAGTAAATTAAGCACAGTAACGACGTTTTTTTTGGACCGCTGATTGGTTCTCAGCACTATCCAATGACATTCGAGCGCACAAAATTTCAATCTGGTGCATTGTAATCATTCTGACCTACTTAGTGGACACACAAAGACACCAGGTTTTGGGTTGGGAACTTTTCCAGTTTCACCGTGTTGTGACTCACGTGTTACAGATTAATCTTGCTTATCTAGCTAATTAAGGTTTACTTTTTGCAACAACTTTTCCGTCAATTTGACGGGTTTTAAGCTAGTATATAATCATGTTTTGTCTTGTTTATGAATTTCAAAGTGATATAGAGGTAGCTTATAGACTTTCTTTTTATTTTGTGCGAAGTGTATACACATTTAGATGACAAATGTGGATCGATGGGAGGGTACTGTATTGATATGGAGTCGTGTCCTATGATACCAGGAGATCTGGATTGTCCTACACCAAAGAAATGCTGCCAAAGAATTGTTGGTTGAGACATGACCATGATCTGGAAAACCTGAACAATCACACAGGAAATGTTTTATCAGTAAGGTATCACTATTTTTTGTGTACATGAACTATCTGCAAAATAAAAACTTTTAAACGTGTCTGTCTGTCTGTTCGTCTCTTCACAAACCAATCGTTAAAAGGTCTGCGTTGTATCATAAGCTGCGTGTCGAGTTTCTTAACGGTTTTGCGGATCCTTCTTTCATTTCTGCTGCGATGTATTGAGGTGACACAAATGACGTCACTAGGGTTGGTGTCACCCTAATGTGACATCATGTTATTTTTATAACCGACTCACCATGAAGTTAATTCAGTTTGTAAAGTGAACACTTTAGCTTTGTGATGCTTTCTTGCCGAGCACAGCGCATCGCTACAGCTTTTAAAGGCTTTCCGGCATAACAACCGCGCATAGCTACAGCTAATTGGTGAATACTAATGCGAATGCGTAAGTCACCTGTAAAGAAAAACATTCACAGTTAAGCTCATTTTACACCTCAAACTTTTTGGATCAAATTCCATCTTTCTCAACTGTTTTTCTGACGTCGTACAAACGTCCGGACGCGTTTTCGTGCGTTCGGTCAAACAACAAAAGCACTGAAACACGTCCGGGTGTGTGTATGACATCAGAAAATCAGTTGGATTCGATGGAATTTGGAAAAAGTTTGACGTGTGAAATGGGCTTTGTGTTTATCACTTCATACATCACCAGGTTTCAGCTACTAGAGCCACCAACAGGGCATCTCGGCTAACACAAAAGTACATAGAAACATGTTTAGTTCATAAAATTTTCGGGTACGTTCTAAACAGCTAGAGTCTCTTGTGGGCGCTACTTGTTTGTACTGTACTCGGGTTATGGAGTTTAGGACAAGGTTAGAGTAGTTAAAATTATTTTGTGAAAAAAATAAAACGTTTCATTTTTTGTGATTGTTGCCATTTATTTTATAAACAACTTATAAAAAACTGAACATGTTTCGAAGCACTGGGGTTCATCTTCAGCAAGATTGCAATGTTTTTATATGCCCACTTGAAAACTTTTTTCATCTTAGGATATGTTAAACCAAAACTTGCTTAATAGAACATTACTGAGTCGTTAAATTAATTAATCACACATTTAATATTTTTGTTTGTTTAGCTATCCTGAACTTTCTCCCATCTACCAAATACAAACAAGTAGCGCGACAAGCGGCTCTCTCAGTTAACTAGAAAGTACCAAACAAAATGTGAGAAAAACGTTTCATCAAAGTTGTTACGAAATAGAATTTCAATGTGAATATGATATATTCATTGCTAAATATTTTCACAACAAAATTATTTGTACAAACCATTCATAACCAACTTTATTTTGAGGAAAACTCGGTTTTTCAAATCGTGTAACAATTTCTCAATTATTTCATAATTTAGAATTTTTTTAACATTTAACTGTTTATATAATGTATATAGTTTTCCAGTTTTGTGTGTGTTTGTATAACGCTCTTCGTACTCATTAAAAAATTTTATGATTGGTTTTCCAAAACACTTTGGAGAGTGAAATTGACAACTCCATAGGGATAAACAGAATCGTCACGTACGTGTCGATAATTATAAATATAATTACAGCCGTTTGAAAAATACGACTCAACACGATTTAAACTAGTTTTACTGCTGGTAAACACTTCCAGTCATGTTAGAACACCAGTAAAATTACTAATTAAATTTTAATTTGTTTATCAGTTTTAATTTATAAACATATTAGACATCTTTTTTGTTTTACTAGCACACACGTCATTGATGACGGGCCTAACAGCTAGTTGTTTATACATCACAGTTGATTACAGTATTTCATTATTACGATTAATTAGTAATACAATACAGGATGTTTTGTAATATTTATATTTATATATATATATATATATAAAAAAAGAGGAAATAGAAATGGAAACCAAATATTTTTTAATAATAAGTAGAAAAAACTTGTTTTTATTGAGATTTCACTTTTATATGTATATTTATATATAATAAATGTGTCATACAACATTTATTTTCAGCTGTGTTCTATTTCTTTTCAAAAAAAAATTCTTTCAAAATATACGGTAAACTTTACAATTGAAAACCGATTTGATTTGGGTTGTTCATAATAATAATAATAATAATAATAGCATCATAAACTATTTCCACAAAAACTTACGTTGTAATTTGATTCATTGCAGTGCGTCCCGCCACAATGACTTGGCAGTGAATGGATTTCCAGGAACTATCTACTACACTTTGTATATATGAGCAGTGCCAATAGGAGTAAAAACTAACAACTGAAGAACCATTTCGTCATTTAAGCTATCAGCACCAACCATGAAAGTACCTGCCGCCATCATCCTGATGACATGTGCTGTTTTGGCTTATGCTGAAACTGAACCATGTAAGTTTTGAATCAATTTCATTTTGTGTTTGAAATTTTATATTCGCATTTAATCAATACGTATAGCCTATTGGTAGAATGTTTAGTATAACTTATTGCCATGGTCTAAGATATTTGTGGAATTAAAACAAAAAATTAAATCAATTTTGACACTTTCTAAATTTCATATAGTTTCATCTCAAATAGCACACTTTTATGTTTTTATCTCGGTTTTTAATGATTTTTAATAATAAATGTAGATATACTGTTATACTGTTATCTATTTACTAACTAAAACCTACTTAACTCGATAAATATTGAAACACGGTTAACCTAGATTTGTGGCATAGTTTCTAACATTAAGTTGTATATTACTGGGTTTTATATTTTAGTATAAATTTTATATTTTAATATGATTTTATATTTTAATATAATTTTACATTTTATTTTATTTTTATTTTTTAAATATAATTTTAATATTCTTGATATATTATATAGATTTTTAAATAGTTTATATATACTTTTAACTAACCTAAACTGATGTCCACATTTATAGACATTAGTTTAATTTGGTTATAAAGCACAATAACGACTAGTACCACAAACGGTGATTCTCAACAAACGGAAAAGTACCCTTTTATTATATTACATCCAAATAATTTATTGTAATAAAAATATATTACAAAAAATAGGCGTATGTTTTTAATAAGACTTGTTTTGAGGCTTATTTTTCTTTACATCATTATCATCACCAAAATAAGCCTCAGAACATGTCTTATCAAAACCAAAGATTTATGGTCTTACAATAAATCAACAGATTCTGATTCAAAAGTTATTGGAAATGAAGATTGAAAGTATAATATATTAATAATAAAGAGGGTGTTTATATAATACTAAGACGGATGTGTATTAAATTTTTTAATATTTCTACGTAATTTACTTATCCAAAATTTGTTGAATTTTTTTCTTGGCACATAGTACGTATTTGTACAAAGTCAAACTTAAACAAACAATGTAAACAATTTCGAGTTCCAAGAACATTCGTAGGTGATTATGTAAAAAGTTGTTGACATTGAAATTAGTCATGAAATTGTACACAAAAAATAATTCGGATTGAAAATTGATAAATATTAACTTTGTGATACATACAGTATAACTGATAAAGCATAGCATATTCCGAGAGGAAGTAACACCATCTTTCGGCAAAAACTGGAGCTGGTCGGTTACTGCACCGAACCCTTCGATTTTTAAATTTTATAATCTACACAGATTATTTTATGATTGTTTGTTATTTCAGATCCTGAAGATCCATGTTCGAGACAAGGGGGAGTGTGTGGTTCTGTTAAACTTTGTCCCGAAAAGAACAGAATGAGTGGTCTTTGCCCAAAACAAATGGCGGATGGAATCGATTGCTGCAGTGTTGGTAAGTTCCATATAAACATGAGTTCAGAAATGCTGACTGATTTTCATACCTGCAGCCAGTATGAGACAAACAGATGTATGAAACTACATGATTTCACCTCATGAGGGAAGCATTTCCGGATCCATGTTTATATGGGTTGTTTGTTTTGATTGATGCGTCTGTGGTCAGTCGTCTAGGAACATCCTGTATAATAGCATATTCTGTCTTATTTATGAATTACTCATTGTTAAAAATGTAGCTTACAATTTTTTTTTTGTGTGTATTTAGTGATTTCTGATCCAAATGACAAATGCAAGTCGGTAGGAGGTGAATGTACAACTAATGATTGTGGGAGTTCTGTTGCTGAAGATCATGATTGTCCTGCACCACAGAAATGTTGCATCTGGAAAGTGTAAACGATTACACAACGAGTGTGTCAACAGTAAGATATCGTCATCTTTTTTCTGTGCATGCAATCTATATAAATAAACAATTTTCCACGTCTCTTTCTGTTTGTTTGTTTATGCATGACGCGATATCATTTGGATTGATTTTCAGTATTTTCACAAAAGTTAGTTCTTGAGTTAAGATCGAACCAAAAATTTAACCATGGAACTATTATTATTTTTTATTTGTATTTGAATTTTAAAAACCCCGTTTTTTTGTAAATTCTCCGAATTTGTGGATTTTCTTCTGGGGTACTTTTCAGTTAGCCACCCGATTCACGTGTGGCGCTAGTAGTTAGGCCTAACTTAATCACTCGACTGTATAATCGATAAACTCTACAAAATTTGTTATTCTACATTAAATAATGATAAAGTTTGGTTTAAATCATCACTTAAACAGAAACGCGTATTAAATGTATGAAAAACGTGTAACAGTTTTGTGTAAATTTTATTCTAAATTAAATAATAATAAAGTTTGGTTCAAATCACCACTTAAAAATAAACTTGCATGAAAAACGGGTATCAGTTTTGTGTATAACTTTATTTCGTATAGCATTTCGTTGCAACATTTCCAGTTATCATTAGTTTAGCCTCAATGCTTTGTATCCTGCAATTACCATAGTTTTTTTTCTGCAGAATATATAAACGTCACTAGCATCAATCAATGCCATCTAAACTCTTATTATTATTTGTTCACCTGACGTAGAGGAAAAAATTAATCATAATAAGTTTCCCAATCAACTTTATTTTTGCGCCAACGTTTCCTTCAAAATTGTGGAATTTATTAGGAAAAGTCAGAAATATAGAATATCAGACTCATCATTTTTTTTCTATGAATAGCAAAGCCTACATTTCCTCGTGGATTCCTGAAAGTGCAGTGAATAATGTTCTATTTGTATCAATACCAGCCGGAAACAGCATAAATATATCGGCAATGTATATAGAATTTAGACATTCTATAGAATGTCTAGCTTCCGTAGGCAACGTATGATATAAATTCTTGTACAACTGTTTGGGTTAATTAACAACATTTCCTCTAAAACATTTAGGTTTAAATTTAGGCTTATCAATAAAAAATATGTTATGTGTGTATAACTTTATGGAGTGAATTTATAGCAATATTCTTGTAAAACTATTTTTTATTAGTATGTTATGGTCCATATAAGTTTCACGGAAGTTCCATTTATGTATATTGAGGATGTAGTTTATTATCACTATCAACCTTGAATAACGTCCAAACGAACTCCTATTGAAATTTTATTCATCTACTGTGAAACCTAAGTGAAACAACTGCTTAAAAACAAAGCAAAGCAAGCGCTGTAAACTTGCTAATCCGGCCTCTCCATTATCCGGAATCTAGAAAGGTGGGGTCATTAATCTCAGCATTGAAATCAATAATTGAAACAGTACAATACCATTAAGAACGTACTGATAGTGTTTATTTTTTTTCACCATTACGATGAAATCCGGTTATTATAATCACGGATAATGTTATCAATCGACTATTGTTATTTATTTATTTATTATTTATTTTCGTCCCAAGGAGGCAATATTTTCAACAAGTATATCAGACAGTCTCAAAATTCTATTTAATGTTTTTTAATCCATTGTTTAATGTTATCAGTTACTTATTGTTATCAAAAAGCACTAGTTTCAAAGTGATCATTATAACCGGATATTATCATATTTTTGTGTGTTTTATTTAGGTTTTGTTTTTATAGCCTACTACATACAATAAACTTGCAACATTAATTTGACAGTTTTGATTATTAAAGATGGTAAGTATCTAATGGCAATTGGTGTCAATAGTGGATTGACTGAAACTTTAGTTTTGAAAATTTAATATCATATTTATTTTTTTTTACCATTTCAAAAATCGAATAAGTTTTCGGAAGGTGAAAAGTTCTTTAGCGATGTTAAATGAATGAATCGAAGGAACATTTCACTTTCCGAAACATTTGTTTTGAAATATCAAAAATGAAATTTTAAGCATTACATTTTCAAAAACTGAAGTTTAAGTAATTTTTCAATCCACTATTGCAACGTTAAGTTTAATAAAGACACTTAAAACAAAAATTTTCATTATTTTCCGGTCTTTTTGCTAATCTGACCGGATTAGTACTCTACTGTATTAAAAAAATAATTAAAAGAGATGCAGAAACCATCATGTCAGGGACATCCCATGCGAGAATGAATGGCAAGAAAATAGTCCCTCGTCGCAAACTACTTTTCCTATTATTTTTATAATTTATTTATTTATTTTGAGATCTTATCTAAAATAATAAAAAAAAATCAAATTTAAATTAAAAATGAACCAAATAAATAACCAAAACAATTTTTTAATAATAATAACAACACACATCAACTTTTGGAGGCGTATAGCACACCATAGTGTTTGAGAGCGGTGAAGCGGCTCCGCCACAGAGCAGCAGCAGCACCATTACAATAATAATGTCACCACCAGAGTTTGAAGGAGGAGCAGCATCACTAGCGCCAAATGTGAAGCAACAGCAGCCACAAGTAGAGCCTCGCAGTGAGCGAGATCTCGCGGGATAAAACTACGAAACTTGGCCGCCGGCGATGCCTGGAAGTGAAAGGGTGAAAGGCCTTCGTCTCTCGGCATATCGTCGGAGGAACAGCCGCGCTTGTTGTCGGCCTACGAGACGCTCCCCGAACAACAACAACTACAGACACCGGGAAACGACCCCTCGAATGGTTGTGTTGGCAATAAACCACCGCCGACCAGTACGTAGGTGAGTTGAATGAAAGCTGGATGACACTCTGTCTCTGTCTCTCTCTCGTCATCCCACCTACCCCCTGAAGGGGAAAAACTATCCAATAATCTAACTCCCCCTTTTTTATTTTTGATATTTTAACTCTTTAAAAAAATGACTAGGTTTTGTGTTGAAATTAAATGTATAACATGTGTCGTTTAGTTAGTAGTATGTAGTCGTCGGCTTAATATAAAAGGTATACGTAAATTTACAGTACGTATATCATATTATATTGTACACTAACAGTATTAAGGTGACGTTTTGTGGGTCAGCAGAGAAACGAGTAGTGAACCATGTGTTTGCACGGACACGCATGGTGACTACAACGAGTTGTTTATTCTGGTTTAGCATTTTGTTTCAAATGTGGGGGTATAGTGTATCGTAAACTACGGTAATGCTTTACTTTATTTTTTTAAATCTTTATTCTCCAGAAAAGTGTTTATTGCATTCCTGCAATCATTGTATTCCTGTTTTGACAGGAATGCAATGGTTTTTATTGTTTCTCATATTTTCTTTCCATATATTGTGTACCGGTATGTGACATACTGTTTTAGGGTATGGGATGCAATAAGTACCATAAACATAGTCTCTTTCTCTAATCTGACGTATATCGGACCAGGGGGTGTCGGATTACTAGATTTTTGAGAACAAATCAGTTTATTAATACATCAACATAGCAAAACTAACCACATAATACAGGGTACTGTACAAAGTATCAAAACAAGAAAATAAACACTTATGTACAGCAGTTAGTTATTAAGTCAATCTTCAATATCATTGCACACGAAATTCGTCAATTTTTTTTTTTTTTTTTTTTTTGCGTTTAAAGATAGTTTCATGTACCGACCTGCTACCTGCCGAGTGTCGGTTTACTGGACTTGTTGGACTGGTGGGATGTCGGACTCTAATGTATTAGCCTAAAAACTACATGCTTTGCTAGGATCTTCTTCTTATTTTTGTCTTTGAGTGTTTTGTCTCAAATTTAACCACTTAAAATCGCAGCAAAGCTTCCTAACCAGACTGTGATGAGCAATTACGATAAGATATCAAGCACTGCTGATACAAGTATTAAACAGTATATAAACTTAAGTGTGTGAGGGTATCAAGGTGTATATGTATATACGAGATAGGTTGTACAACAAACCTTGTATTAATTAAAATACTTATGTCATGGTAAAAAGCTAGTGTAGTTATAGTAGACAGTTTTAGTGATGGGGTCACCGTTTGTGGAACCAAACGACAATTGCGGGCGTGTTCAATCATTTGTATAACATCACACAAAATCGCACAATAGAAGATTTTGTCACTTTATAACAAAAATTTTCTCAAAATATAACAAAATAGTGAAACTGTTGAATAACAGTGAAATCGCGTATATGCAACTATCATAAATAGATGACTCTCTATGAGAGTCCCCTGTGTTTAAGAGACAGAAACTATGTGACTGTAGTAATGTGGTTTGCAAATAGGCATTTTTACAATCACTGGAAGTAGACCTATGCTTGTAGCACGGGTGGATGAGATAGGAGTTCCGGGTTAGTAATACAAGCTTTTAGATTCATAACATATACAAAATTAACATACTGTAGTTGTATTTTTTTTACGTTGTTATTGTTACTACTCAGAATTCTATTTGAATCAGTGCAAAAGATGCTGAGAAGGCATTTGATACCTGTTGCATCATTGCAAGATACATGTACAAAGCCGAAGTTTATTTAGCATTTTCATTCAATACCCTCACTTAGCATCATTTTTATATGCTTTATATATTAGCTTCACTTGTGAGTTTTTAGTTTGTTAGCTGAGCATTGAACGTGTATCGCCATCTACAGGTGTTTGTGATATATAACATATCGTATAGACCAATGTACCAAAAAAAATTGCACGAATCAAATCGAAAATTGCAGAAATCGAAAAGTGGAATATACTCAAAACTCGAATAGATCGAATTTCTCAAAAGATCGCATAAATTTAATTTCGCATAAAAGCGAAACTATATAAAGCGTATTCTTAAAAAAAAAATAAATAAAGCATTTTGACAAAAACAATGTCTAGAATATTTAACAAAGAGAAGCAATTTTGTCATTTCGATGTCAAATTTTTTAGTGTTAATTTTTTCGCTCGATGTCTTTAATTTGAAAGTTAGTGCATGAGAACTTTATAGAATTGTGACGTACACATTCTTTCGCATTTTATTTGTTTGTTTGCTTTTGTAGCCTAGCCACTGCATTACTCGAAATTGGGGTCTCTTCTTTGTTTATTGTTTTTTTTTATTTTTTATCAGGGTCTATTTTTCTTTCAGCTTTATACATGGTCCTTTCTTGTCGATTAACGACAGTAGCCTCGGGTGAGATTAGAAGGTATGTTGAGATAGATGAATGTTTAGAAAGAAACGATTTTTAGATAAAATATTTAACATGCCAGTTGTTATATTTCTGTCAACATTTTTTTGTTGTTATGTTGTTATGATAACAAGAATGTAATGTCCACTATTGTTCGCCAGTTGGAATGTTGTAAGTAGTTGGTTTTTATCAATTATTCATTGGTTTTTCG
Organism: Cryptops parisi; assembly: GCA_034695005.1. Lineage (NCBI taxonomy): Eukaryota > Metazoa > Arthropoda > Chilopoda > Scolopendromorpha > Cryptopidae > Cryptops > Cryptops parisi. The sequence goes on from JAQIWH010001647.1 coordinate 23,703, forward strand.
TTTGCTGCTAGTTTTCACATGATATTGTAGGAATTCGATTGTTTTGGTTGGTAGTTGTATGGCCAATTATCTTTAGACAGTTTGAGGCGTTGACATTTCTATGGTTAGAAATAGATCCAGTTTTATGAATTATGTCAAAATGGTGTAAGTTTGACAAGATGTATTTTCCGTTTCTGCTATTTTTCTCACGATTCTAGGAACCTTTTTATCAACAGGTTTCCTTTTTGAGACAGCCTGTTTTTTTTCCGTTCTTTGTTGTTACATTTCTCCTACCTCTTGTTAAACAGGACTTTGAATTTTAGATGTCATGAATTTTTGTTATCACTATTAGTTTACCTATTCCAGTTTTTACCATTTACGTTTTCTTTCGTAATCAATTATTAGGAGAGAAAATTTTACATTTCCATAACTTGATATACTGTGTTAGAGTGTGTGCTGGTTATGAAACTTTAGTTAGCTTTCGACTTGGAATAATGCAATATTAAATAAAATATCTTGCCACATGCAATTTTTGATGTGGCAAGTTGAACAATTTGTAAACCACTGTGACGTCAGCTCCTTGCCCTACCAATGAAAACTATGGTTTGTGTACTTTTAATCATTTGGCCACAATCTTTTAATCGGCAATGTTTTCAACCTAACCTAATTTGACCAAACTAATCTAACTAAACCTAACCTAACTTAACTATGTTATACTCGTATATTCGATTGGCGATTAAAAGATTTTGGCCAAATGAATTGCGATTGAAACACCATACACTTGACGTCACAGTTGCTTACAAATGCTCGAGTTGCCATACCTAAAGTTGCGTGTGTGTGTGTGTGTGTGTATGTGTGTTAGAAGACCTTATGTATAATTAAACTTAGTGATAAATTGTAGTCTATGATTTTCGATTTTAAATTTTTGTATAAAATGATAATGAGTTTTTAAATGTTAGTACACTAAATAACTCGATTATGCGAAATTATGGCTTATCCGAATTAATGTAAAATAAGTCATTTCAATATAAAAATCGCTACATCATCGAAACACTATCGATAGTCATGAATAGTTCATCAAACAAATGATTATAAGTTAATATTGTACATACACATTGTTCACGTATTTTAACTTGTATAGCGTTGTTGGTTTTTTAAATACCAAAGCGGACATTTACATTGAAATGCCGGATTATCCGAATTTTTGTTTATTCGTAATAGGCTTTGTCCTACTACATTCAGATAACGAATTTGTAGTGTATTAATATTAATTATGGTCGTTTTGGTGTTGTCCTAATTTAGCAAATTATTTTAACTAGTTACTATTGTTAGTTACACATTTTTAGGGTTAACTTTTAATTTAATATCATTTATTATTAGTTCTAAGTTGTAATTTATAATTATTTTATAAAAAAAAAAAATTTATTTGTTTTTTTAACGTCGGTGTAAACTATCGACTACGAAGTGGTCCAAATTAGCAAAATATTTTAGCTTGTGATCATGACCCAAAAACCAGAGTCAACTTCAGAGGGTCAGCATTCCCACGCTACAGTATGTCATGGGAAGATGCAGCATCAGTTGTTACAGGGCATGCCACGAGCACTTGTCAGGTCTGAAAACCAGAACAGCGTTTGATCTATTTTTTTTTTTTTTATTTTGCAATTCTTTTTATTTTCCAATATGAATATTGAAAGCCCTTACATAGGAATCTATGTTAAACGCGAAGAATTGGCGCCTGTAGGGTTTAAAAAAGAGATGTGTTAGTCTATATGGCCATAGGGTTTAGAAATGCTTCACATCATCGGCTTTCCGCAGTTTGATCTCCATCACGATTCTTTTCGTCCTGATGATGATGATCTGATGATGGTAGTGGTTGTGGTGAAACGTTGGTCGGTTGGTTATGCGCCCCCGAGCAGTTGGAATGGATGCAAACGCGTGTGTGGTGTGTGTCTATATGGCTGGTTGTTCCGGTGGAACAGGTTGAGGAGGAGTGCAAGGGCGAGTCGCAGGGTGAAAGGTGAAGAGAGCGTTGTCTTTCATGGGTGTAACCATTATTTACATCTGCAACCTCTCGCCCTTTGGCGGGAGAGAGTCTTGCAAGCCCCAGCACTGGCTCAAGAACATGTCGGATGGGTTTTGGTGTAGAGTAGGTTGTTGGTTGGTTGGTTTTGGGTCGAACGAGACAAGGGCCCCCAGGGATGGGAAGGCAAATCGCCAGCACCCTGGGATCTTTTCGAACGAGTCAACACTGACAAAAATATACTAAAAGGGCTGGCGAAACCATCGAATTTTGTCTTCTTGACCTACACTGACAAATGCTTTTTCTTTGGCTATGCTTCAGTGATGTTCTGTAATGCTAAGTTCGGGATATTCAATAATGTAATTTCGAAGTTAAAGCATCACTTTTTTTTAGTGCATTGAAGTTATAAAATTGAAGGGCAATATAATGATAAGCCATACTATTTTCATTTTTTTTAAATGACATTTTTTCACATCAAAGTGTTCCTCGGTACTGTTTTTAATTTGTTACTTTACCACTTGATGGATTTTCTAGAAAATGGCAGTATAATATAGAGAAACATCTTGTTGCTCTGTATGGTACTTTATGGAGTTTCTCACCAGAAAAACGGCTCGTTTGCATCTTTTTGGATTAATATCATTCATATCATATAATTTTTGCATTTATTACCACGACGTACTTAATCGTTCATTTTGTAATCTAGCAACACTTACAACTCTATGTTTAAAACTTTTTGACATGGATTTTTGTTTTCTCTGTTTAGTCAAATACGTTTTTGATCATAGCAATATTATATATCCATGTTTTGAGGTAGTTGTTCATTATATAAAGTGGTTCGAAACTCTAAAAATAAATTTTCCGAAATATTTATTTTTTTTGGAGGTAGCAAGTTGCAACACAACTATAGAGATATTTGTATATGTACAGAGGGGGGATATTTTGCTCGTTTTGGCCAACTAAAACTTCCTGTCACATAAGTTTTTAGTGTAGTAACTCGAGCAATTGGTGCCCAGCTGTAACGTTAGATTTCTTGTCCAATCAGTTTTTTTACTGATTGGTCAAGAGCTAACGTAACCGTAGTTCACAAATCGCTCTATTTGCAATACCAAAAATTGCGAGTGGCAGGAGAATGAGAGATGAATCTTTCTGTAGAAAGTAGATACTGTACGTAAGAACATAATATGATTGATATGGTTATTAATCAATTTGGTACATTTACATATACTGCATAGTAAAATTTACAAAAGTATAGGCCTAACATTTAGTTATTACATTATTGATCTCTTAAGTGGAATGCTTTCTTGACATAATAGGCTAAACATAAGCAATTTTTTTTTTTTTTGCTTTTTTAATAGGCTTCTTAACCCTTTGAATACATTTGTTTTGCGGTAGTGTTCTGTTTTTTTTTCAAGAACTTAAAAGAAAAAAGTACCACATTTAATAGCTTGGATGTGGTGTTGAGTATTAAATCGCCCATCAATCTTGAAACTAAAAAATCATCGTGACGGGGGAAGTGCGTGTAATCCAATGGTAGGAGACGAAGAAGTGAAATGGAACGTGGAGCCAAGTCAACTGTTAAATTAAAACTTTATGATGCATAAATCAGGGCCGTGGAGGTGGGTGGGGAATTAGGGAACGGGCGATGCGATGGAAATTTATCATGCTCGGAGAAGAACAAGACCAAACGAAGCTTGGCGAAGAACCTGTAGTCGGCATTTTCTGCTGACAGCACACACAGCAGCACGTGCTTGGTGCACAAGTGTCTTTTTCACCCCCACCCCCTTCTACTACTTTTTGAAGCTCCGACCTTGCCTCCGGAAGCGAGCGATACACCTGAAAAGAGTTTTGGACAGTTGTGCTATCAAAAAGATTGCAGTCGCGTGGATTCGAACGAAGTAGTGTTACACACACTGTGGTTCAAAGTACACACAGTTGGTAGCGTTGGTTCGATCGATTTTTGGGGGGTTCAAAGATTTTTTCATTTGGGAAATGCACTTTTTGCTCTTGCTGATGTAGGCTACGATGTAGCTGGGGTTCTTGAAATGTTTGGGATGTCGTCAAAAGACATTTTCGCTATGGAGATCTATTCACTGTTCATATGTACGTATCGATGATTATTAGATGGATTACAGCATGGTTTTTGGTGAAGTGAATTCAAACACCATTTGAAACATTTAGAGTCTCTCAATTCGACAGTATTGAGATCTATGAGGTGTCGTAACAATGTCTGGCATCATAGAGATATATAAAGTGAAACAAAAAATAAGTACATTATAAATGTTGTTTAAGCATATACTGTCATATACAGATATACAAAATGTATATCTGTATATTATGAATAATTTAAATGCCTGTACGTACGTAATTCAAACAATTCATTTTTTATTTCTGCATGTTTCGATTTATGCGAATTAAAACTTTATATAATCTTTGAGTAATTTGGTATTCCATTTATGCATGTTAAGATTAAGATCGTTGCTCACTATAACTAATTTTTTTCTCTCTTTACCATTTTTTTGTGTGTGTCTGTATGTGATCGTCTTTTGTTATATTGTCGAACTTTTTATAAGAACGCCATAAAGGTTGTTGTTATTATTATTATTATATTATTATTATTATTATTATTATTATTATTATTATTATCATGTTTTGAAATAATTTCATTTTTGATTTTTGCACGTTTCGACTTATGCGAATTTCGATTTATACCCATTTAAATTCGTGCTATCGTTGAGTAATTCGATATTTGATTTATGCGAGTTTTGAGTAATCGTATTTTTAGATTTCTGCAACTTCCGATTTATTTATTTATATATGCGATTTTTTTTTTTTTTTACATTGGACTTAACGCGGTTTTTTATTTATGCGAATCACTTTATGCGGTTCTCGTTTTATTTGTTTCTCGGTACATTGAACAAGGTTGTTTGTTTTTTTCCAGTAGCTACTTAGTAGAAGTATAATATCTGATCGTCTATAATAGTTTCAGAAAGCTTAAACTTCTGCTGAAGAGTAATGGAACTAACAAGATAAACAACGGGCCTAAAGAGTTAACCTGTTTCCATCTGGCGAATAATTTAATGCGGTTTCACTGTGTAATTGAAAGGACATTACCAGGTTAATTAGAGCTTAATGGCGTGTTACTAAAGCGATAGCGCTCTAGTTTTATCGGTTCCCCCCAAATTTTCACTAGAGATCAATTTCCAATGGCTATTTAGACGAGCATTCATTTTTTCATCACCTCGTTTCTTTTATCCCACTTTGGTGATGTGTTTTATAGTCTTTGGTATCGATCGATTCGTATTTTCTTTTTCTTTTTTTGGCACCACGTACATAAATTAAAAATCAAAAATAGGTTTAAGCTGGTGGAACCATGGAAGATATCGTTTCGTTTAGAACCTGTGCTGGTTTTAATATTAAGTTTTTGCATAATTTGTTGATCAATAGCAAATTTGCATTTATAAAGAGCATTTTAACAACTAGCAGGCAAGAGAAGTGATGCAAACAAGAGTTGAATTGTTTACCAACTTAAAACTGATGATTTGTTTACCAGCTGGGGAATTTCACTTTATTTACATTTCAGTAATCGATTTTTCCGCCGTTTTATGTTTTGCAAAAAAAAGTTTTAGCATTTTTTTGTATATGCTAAATTGTTTATGCATATTTGAAGTTGTGTATATTTCGACAAACGTTAAATACGAAATTAGCTGGGTTTAAAATTAAATTTTTATTTTTCTAAAAAATATATTTCTTGGTTTCAAAAAAATTCTTTTTCATTGAAAACCTATGTTTTTCACATGACTCAACACTTTATAGTTACATGTCTTTATTTTTAAATATACAGAATAAAACCTTTATTTTTTGGTACTCAACATTTTGTATACAACGTTGGCTTGTTTCAAACGGGATTTTTCTAAAAAATACATTTAAAATTGTTTTGAAATTTCTTTGAAAAACTGTCTTTTGTCCTTTTGTCACACGACTTTTAGTTACTCTATTTTCACGTATGCAGTACACTTCAACACTTTTAATTACATGTCTTTATTTTTACACCCGTTGAAAAATCAACGAATGTTATTTGAAACTAGATGGGTTTCCCGTGCAAAAGCACGGAACGTCAAAACAATAAATTTTGACGTTCTTAATTTCAATTCGACGTCCATCGGGAAAAGTT
>JAQIWH010001648.1:0-29872 GCA_034695005.1 Cryptops parisi
AAGAGAACCCCCTCAAGGCTAAACGCAACTGGCAGCCATATTGGACTAGAGTTTTGTAATTAAGTCTGCGCATGCGTTGTGACCTCGGGCTTGCACATAATAGTCTAGTAGAAAAGCTGATGATGGCAGTCGTGGAAAGCAAATTAAAAAAATGCAATGATAGGGCTTTTTTTTTTCCATATCTACTTATGTTAGGTTTTTTTGTTTTTTTTAAAGAGTCGACTAAATTCGGTGGGTTGTATAATTGTGTTGGGGATAATGAACACTGAAGGGTTTTAAATGTAAAAGATAGTTTCCGTTTTTGTATTGTTTTGTTTTTTGGAGCGGGAGGAGGGGGGGTCGTGTTTTTAATTGTGTAGTTATTGCATGGGGTTTATCAAAAATGAAAACTAAAGATGACATGATGTTAGAATTTACGTTACAGTAGCCACATAGCAATCAGAAAACGTTACTTGGTGTACTTATTTTTTCGTGCAATTTTTTAGGTACTTTATTAGATGACTATGGAACAAAATAGTCATTGTTGAGTTACATACAGTATGTGTCCCATAAGCTGAACGTTTGTAACAACAAGTAATGCTCACACAAACATTGTTTTCACTTTGAAATGCGTTTCACCATACCGTTTTGATGGGAACAAACTACGCTCGTGACATGCTTTCGCACGTGATCATTATTAAGTTGAAAACACGTTCAACACTATACCCTAGAATCTAGAGTGTATTGTTGAACTAGTATTAAACAATAGTCACGTGGGTAATATCGTGTTGATTGGCACAACTCGAGCAATATTATGTTGTTAGCTACAAACTAACAACATGACACTGCTCGGGACAGTTGTACAAATCAACACGTAATTCTGCTCGTGACTGTTGTTTAATTTTGAAAACGTGTTTTACAACTGATGTAAACTATGTATTTTGCACGTGGTTACTGTTTAAATCAAAGTTTATGCGACTAGTGTTCAAACTCGCTTAACAATACGATATATTAGTAGTTAAAGTCAAAAGTAGACTTGACTTAAAGTGGAGTAACAAACATGACACATATTAATTTTATTTATTTATTTTATTGGTCTTCGTCCCATAGGGACACATAGATAATACAAGTAATAATGGATATGTACAAAGATAGTATAATATAATGTGTTCACATTTGTTGTGTTTTTAGTAGTCTTTGACGTCGAAGGTCAATCGTTTTGTTTAGTTGCAAAATTAGTTCCAAATTTGTCATTGTATAAATCCCAGGACGTATTTTCCAGTACAGTTTACATTTTTGTTTTTTACAATCCTAGTAGTAGATGGTGCTTTAAAAAACGGTTTTTAATGGAATCGGACGAGAGTGTGTTTAAAATGCTGGAAACGTTCTTTTTTTTTAGTAAGAACGTTGCTAAACGTCGACCATTCTTCTTTGCCATCTTTGGGTCGTCGAGTCATAAAAACGCTGTTGTTGTTGCTCAAACCCTCCTCGTAGCCCAAATAAGGGCACGCACGTGAAATACACCAATAAACCCTCGAGTTTATAACTGACGTTACATGCAATCTCGACATTATCATCTATTGCATTGGCTCCATACAAGCACAGTTTTTTTGTGTGTGCATAGAGTAGAGGAAGCAACACATAGATATACAGCCACACTTTTCTAAGAATGACTCATCACGAAAAGGTTTGGGGGTAGTCTTTAGTTGCTCTTCATTTCACTTTTCTTCCATCATTTCACGCCGTTCTTGGCCGTAAATCCTTTCGTCTGCCTTTTTATAGCATTTCACGTGGATTTTTTCATACATCGTTGTTGTTACTCTCTTTATATATATTTCTATATATATTTACTTTGTTGAGTTTCTTCTCCTCCCCCACCCCATCTCGTGGGAGATTTTCGGCAAAGTGAGCGAAATCAGAGTTTGGTCGCTTCCAGCTTTTTACGATCAACCGTTTTTCGCTGTCGCCACGAAATCATCCGGGGACCTCCTCTCCACACAATATAGTTTTTTTTTCTTCTTCCGTGAATTGGTAATTTTGTGCCAACCATCTTTTCCCTCTTTTTAGTTTTTTTTTAACTTTGAAGAAATTGCTTTGCAAAAAAAAAAAAACAAAAAAAAAAACCACGCCCCAGTCATATGAGATTAAATTAATCTGCCACTGAATTTAACTCGACAACGATTCGTTTGAAGAAGGGTTATTCAATACGGTATTGTATTTTTTTTGTCTAATATTAAATGTCCCTAATTATCATAGGTTTGAGTTTATATATAGCATCATGAATTTTTTAGTAAAATGAATGGAATTAGTAAAAAGGATAAAGAGGGTTTTACACGTCAAACTTTTTAAATTAAATTCTATCGATTCCAACTGTTTTTCTGACGTCATACACACTTTTTGACGTGTTTTTGTGCTTTTTGTCAAATAACGAAATACAACAAAAGCACTGAAACGCGCCCGGATGTGTCAGTGACGTCAGAAAAACAGTTGGAATCGATGGAATTGGATTGAAAAAACTTCGACGTGCAAAATGGGCTTTAGTGTATTACATGCATTTATTCTAGGTATTTTCAACATGTCCAACGTCATGATGTTTGTAAACTGAGATAGATATGATTCTGAAGTTGTACAAATACTTTTTGAGAGTGGTTTACAATAATTCATGAATTACATTATTTATCCTACTCTAAAGATGGTTTAAAAAACGGGGTTTTGTTGAATAAGCAATCATTTTATCGTGTCTTTATGGAAGGAAATTGGATGATCTAAAATCAGTTGAAGGCGGTGGCCAAGTGATCAGTCAACCTCTTCCACTCCATTTGTTAGTGAAACGTTCCTTCACAAACTGCTTAATAATAAAGTGTTCCTGAAACATTTTATATCCCTAAACGTGTTATTTCAGGAATAAAGTAATTCCACAACGCAAACATATACAACTCTAAACTTCACTTCTAACTTCTAACGTAACTTCTAATTAAGTTACGTGTCTAACATATTGATTTACAACAGTTTTTAATTTTTATAAATAACGATCAATACATGATAATGTATTGACTGTAGGTTATGAAAATTTAAAACTGTACATAGACTTTATCGTGAACCATAGTCATTAGATACAGTATACGATTTGTTATGCATTTGGAAAAGTTTGAAAAGCTCTAGCAATGCGCTGTGTTATGCTGGAAAGCTTCAAAAAAAGCTTTGCTTTGCTCTGCTCTGCAGGAAAGCGCTACGAAGCTGTAGCTATGCGCTGTGTTATACAGCAAAGCGTTCAAGATTGCTCTTGTTTCTTGCGCTACATTATTTGCCGAACAATTTGTACATCGTGCTATGAACCCTTTACATAAACGATGTTATTTGGTGTCCTTATACGAAGTGAAGCAATTGAGGAGTTGGGTGGAAAAACGGCGTCAATTCACCTACGTCGTTATTCCTTTAAATGTATATATCGGATCGTTTTGGATCAGTCTATAACATAAAAATATTGAGTTATTTATAAGTTTCACTTTCGGAGCAAAAGTATGGACGTAATTATCTGAAATTTTTTGTGATTTCTTTTTTTTTTGTCGCTTCACTTCCTGGTTGTTTTACTCGCTTGTTTCACTTCCAAAACGATGGAAAAAATATTGATACATACAGGCATTCATAAATTAATACGATATTTGGAATAACAGCATCATTGCATTTTTAAATTAGTTTATAACTTGAGTTAACTGTCAGCTAAAATTGAGATAGTTTTGCAAAACCTGTTTATTTACCTTCTATAAATAGACAGTTGACAGGAAATTTTTGTAATCTTAAATTGGAAAGTGCCAGAAGTTTTTTCCTCCGTTTTTCAAAACTACATTTTTTGAGAACTACAATCAGTTACCCTCTGTTGATGCACGCACCCTCATACAGGCAAACATAATATTATATTTTATGGATATAAATAAATGTATGTATATACAAGTATACTGTGTGCATTTTTTTTAGATTAGATTGGAGACCAATACATAAGGTATACATAGACAAAATTGATCAAACAACTTAGGCTACTGTATATATGTTAGTAATATATATTCGGTTAGACTTTGTCATTTTTCACTTTTTTTTTATTTTACTCGTCACTACTTTCATTTTTTATTATTTGTTTGTTTGTTTTTGAAATCCGAACGACCACAATTTCAGTTTTGTTTTTACACTCAAATTCCAATCATGCCAATTTTTTTACACACTGTATTTACTTTTCGATCGTAGTCGTCTGTCATTCTACGTCTGTCATTGTAAGTTTTTACGGCCTTCTTCAATAATATCGATTTCTTGAATTTTTCGATTTTTATTTGTATATAGATATATAAGATAGAGGTATAAACAGGGTGTTTGATAATTATATTTTTACAACTTGAATACTGAATGAAATGGAAGTTGTAACGATATGTTATATCGTTACAGCTCTGTATCCCAGGGCTGTGTTGATTTACAAATATTTCTTTTATTTATAGTGGATTACAACAAATCCTGGAGGTCAATGATCTTAAAGTAGTGCAACGCCATAACAATCCCAAATTTAAAAAATCGTGGTAGAATCCCACAATTAATCAACTCAAAAAACACTTAGACAATTCTTATCATAAATGGATAATTTTTCCAACTTTCAACAACTTTATAGAACTAAAACTGAATAACAAAATTTACAAAAATTCTATTCGTGAAGCAAAACGCATTTATATCGGAGAAAAAAACTTTATTTGGAAATTTATAAAACACAATACCCATCCAACTACAAAACTTTTAGGTCATCAGTTCATAAAAAATTCCTAGAATGGTGCAATGATTTGAACCAAACCTCAAATCGGGGTATATAATTATATACCCTTATACAAATTATTGTTACATCTGATTCAAATTCCATAAAGGAAAATAGTATTTCCTAAATCTCACTACTCAAAAATAAGAAGTCAGATAATACCAATGTTATTGATGACCTGGCAATGAAGGAAGTGGGCATTTCCATTTTGCTAATCTCTTGACAACCCTGTTACACATGATTCAGGAACAAATGCAATATCCAAGTATCTTAAAAATAGCCAATATTCATCCCAAGTACAAAGGAGGCCCAATAGATTTATGTTCCTCATTTAAACCCATTGCAAATTTACCATACTTTTCAAAACTAATAGACAAAATACTTTTTTATGAACTCAAACATTTATCTAACATAATTTGTCATAAAAATTCTTACGGAGTGGCCAAAACCAAGTCCAGCATAAATCTCTTACAAAAGATTTATTTTCATATTATTCATAAATTCAAACCTAATTGTACAAGTGTGCCCAAGATTCTCTCCTTCTTGATCCTCTAAAAACAAAAACTATTTTTTTTATTAACTCTAATATAATAGATAATGAACCAGTCCAAATACTCGGTTGTTGGTTTGACCCAAACCTCAAATTCGGTATGCATATTAGTGAACTCACCACACGTTTAAATAAAAAATTTTATTTAGCCAAACGTCTTAAAAATACTCTTAATTACAATGAAAAAAAATCTTTATAAAAAACGAAAATAATCCCTCTAATACAATACGCCATATTAATATGGGGAGAGGCACCAAATTATCGAATACATAGAGTCCAAATCTCATTTAATCGTATAATCAGAACTCTTTTCACTTTGGCTTCTTATACCTCTATTACAAACTTTCTAACAACAAGAAACATTCTCACAGTCTCAAAAATGATTACTATTATAGATTGCTTGAATTCCGTAAGTCTTTCAAGCAAACACAACATCCACTTCATTTTATGAAACAATTATTGAATTATTATTATTATTACCTCACACCTCACATTGTCGTTAAACACAACAATATAAAATTATCCTCAGTATCAATTGCCAGATCATTATTATAAACATTATCCCTATAATAGAATAAGCAAGTGGAATGAGCTACCATACCCATTGAAAAAACTAGGATTATTGTGAAAACATCGGAATTGTTCCTGTTTGTTTACATTTTTAAAAAAAAAATTGTACAAGCATGTACTTCATACTTGATTTGAATTTTGTTATTTCAATGCACTTTTCTATCAGTGCATATAATATTATTTTTTTTTTATTTTTTCCTATAAAAATATTTGTTTGTATTTGGTGTCCCGCTAGGACGAAATCTCGAAAAAAATATTTTTATTATTCAATGGGTTACAAATGAAATTAGATGCCACACAACCATGAAAAAAAACGTAAGGTTCGTAATTTACATTATTTAGTGCGTCGATTAATATTTTATAGAGTCGGCTAATAGTATAGCTTTAACCTTCATTGACAGTGTAATTTGGAAGAAAAAAAGTGTACGTTTTAATTGATCGATTTTTCCTTAATCAGTAATTTGCACCAACGTAAGGGGATTGTGAATTGACAAATGCTGTTGACGAACGCCAATGTTTCGTGATCGCTTTAACGTTGTGCATAAATTTGCTACCACACGTTTCGGGGGGGCTGCTTCAAGATACGATGGCTTTTTCGGAAGCGTTCTCAACTTTCTGTGCATTATGACGCGACTTTTGTCAACCTTGTGCGGTAAATGGAGCGAGTTAGTATAGTACATAGTCGAGAGGAGTGTGTCTCTTTTGCAGTAAGGTTCGGTCGTGTCGTCGTAACTTAATAACTTGCCATCATGAGTGATGATTCGTAGCGCTTCGCGGTTTAGCGCCGAAGATACAACGTCTCGCCTTATCAGACAGATGTCAAATTTTAATTCCTTTTTCTGCCGAAGGCGGATTTCCTTTCGACGACAACGACATGGCATTTTTCTTCGTCAAAAAAACTGAGCGATGAAATTTTTTTCTTGTGTTTTCTTTTCGATTTTCAACTCGTTAATAGATGAAGAAAAAACAACTCCTCGATGACAACAACTCCTTGTGGTTCACCTTAAAAGTATCAACTTTTAAAATCGCAATATATATCGAGAATTATATTTTCGTATTAATAATTTGTGGACTATCAATTTTTTAAAAACGTGTATGGTGTTTACATTTAAAAATACTTGAAACTAAAGATGTTTTTCAGTTGGAACAAAACATGGTTGAAATAAGTTGATGAGTTGAATGGTTTCCAGTTAGATTTTTGATTTCGCATTGCTATTTAAACCAGTGCGCGCATATATTATGCGACTATTGTTTTAAATTTGAAACTTGTAAAGTTCAATCTAGATGTTCAATAAGATTTTTTATACGATCTCGGTTCAAGTTGAAAATGTTTTCCGAAATAAATTTTAAATATAAATAAGATTATTAATACGAGGTATAAAAACATCCACACAAGAAAGTTTATCGTCAGCAAAAATGTATCCCCAACCCAACACCATCTTGTTTCCAATAATATTGTAGTTAGTTTTCACGTTATTATAAATAGCGAACATATATCGCAGCAAAAATTTATCGTCATCGCGAGCATTATTCAACAATACTTACGTCCCACGCTAAAGCACAGATCACCATGATATTGCGCCTGATCAAAGTTTTTAACTGACGCATTAAACTTTATTGAGCGATGCAATCTACACAGCACAGGCGATATTTTGCACGTGAACATGATTAACATTGAAAATTTGTTTAATAATACATCGATATATAAACTGTTATCTATGATATTGTACTATACGTGAACATCGTTGAATCCAATACATACTCAGAAATTTTGGTGGTTTATAACAATTAAACTTAAATTTTGCACGTTACTTTTTTTCAAATGAAAAACAAATGATTTATTAAAACAAAATTTGTTTTTGTAAACTTTCGTAGCTAAGTTTTTTTTTGGATGAATCTGTTTTGCAATCTTAACAATGAGCATGTGCTCAGCTAAACTAGATGCAGTAAAATATGCGTATGTGTGTTTATTTACAACAATGAGAAACGATAATGGTAGTTTATCGCATAAGCAACACCCTACCTGAAAAAAACGACCTTTCACGTATCAATAGCTCGGAATTGACAAGACATTGTTACCTCAAAATTTGATAGATTTAGTTGTCACGTGGAACTAATCTATGCACCAATTTCAAGTCTCTACGACACGGAAAACGTGGTTAATAATGAAATTTGCAATTTGAATCAGTTAAAGCATGCTGAAGGCTTCAAGTGAAGTTAAATAAAAGGTTGTGATAAAATACTTGAACACGTGATGTGATATGATAATGCACGCGACCATGGTTTAAAACCAACGTTTGATTTCACCACATGGTTATTGTGCAAATTCATAAGTTGCAACCGAGTTTTTACATAAGTGAATTTTATATCTTTCGATGGTTTTGTTGTGATGAATGGTGAAGAAAAATATTCCCATCCTAATCAGTACCATCAACTTTTCGGTTTCTTTTTGATCACATGATCCTCTTCCTTTTTCTATTTACTTTTCGGAAAAAGGAAAAGACGGTGGTGGCTTCCGTTTTTTCTTCTTCTTCCCCTTTTCCTTTTCTACACACATCACTTGTCATCGCTTAATTGCACCGACTTTTTCTTGGGTTGCTTATAATAGCCTGATCTAAGAAAAGAGCTAAGAGAATTTCAGCGAAAAATTGCAAGTGACGATGATCTCTTTTTCGGATTGACAGCAAAATCAGAGATCCCTTAATTTAGACGTCTAGGAAAAGGTTTCTTTTTCAAATCACGTTTTTTTTTTCTTCTTTTTATTACATTTTATTTTCGTCGTCTTCTATGTCATCTTCATTTCTAAAAGATGATGATGAAGTGATGAGTTTAGTAAAGAGAAGAAAAAAGTTTTTCGTTTCAAGCTACTGGATGAATATCTCGAAAGGCCCTTTTTTTTATCAGAATTACTTTTTACAATTTCTTTTCGTCATTTTTATTTTAATTTTTTTTCCGTTTCTGTATTTTATTTTTATTGCCGATTGGTATCTCTGCGACAATAGTACTGTCTAATAAGGTTCCAATTGAAACCCAGTAACCGGTCAGCTTCACTTTTTGTGAAAATAATTTTTTTCTAATGGATATAATTGTTTCGAAATTCTGCGTCGTTTGGTGCAAGAAACAGACCGATCTGATGCTCAGATAACAAAATATTATCATACACAGTCACTGATGAGTGCATAAGCCAAGTTACCTTCTTGCAGCTCTTTATTAATTGTTGTGTACTGACTTTGGAACAAATAACAGACAGCTTCATTTCACTGTTTTCTTTAATATAAAAATAGTTATATCACTCGTAAAGTATTTTTTGGCTAAAAATGTATTAACAAAGTGATGTGTACACATCTAAATAATTTAGTTGAAACATTTTGCATATTTTACTCTTCAAAAAGAATGTTTATTGATATTGTAGAATTTTAAAAAATGGAGCTGACCGATCACTGCACCGAGGTTTTTAAGTGTTTGTAGACTTTGATTTATACTCGATTTATACTATTGTTGGTAGACTTTTATACATTTTACAAATCTCTTATAAATAAAAAATTGCATATATCGAAATTCCCATAAATTTTGGAAAATTACAGCGGAAAAGTTTAACGTGAAGATCAACATTTGCGCCACGCGTGGTGTGAACATTGTAAACGAAAACAGCAGGAGTGTTGTCATTTTTGCAGTAAATTCGCATATTAGTGAATTTTTTTTTCTATAACGAACATTTGACAATTTTTTTCGTCGCATGATAGTGAAATTACGAACACTTACAAGCATTTTGAGCTGTTTCACTCGTCGCATATACGGAAGCCGCATCAAGGGCTTCCTTGTATTTTATAACGTTACACAGCCATTTTATACTTTACCAAAAGATCAGTTTCATGAAGGGTTTTTTTTTCGCTTTTGGCGTTTCTTTGCAAATCCACCTTTACGAGCAGAAACTTTTTTCTTACACTTTTTTTTTACTTTCATCTCCATCACCGGCCATTTTCCAAGGGAATTGTTTCTCATGGCTATCTTGCTGGTGACGTGGCGGTTGTTGATCTGTTGAAGTTCAACATCCAATCGCCTGTTGCGATAAGACACACAGCTGAGTCGACGTATTCGCTTGTTTATCGCGCTGTCTATCTAAATACCACATAAAATGTGTTCCATCCGAGACCCCTAAGCCGCCAACCGATGGTTCTTCCCCCTTTCATACAAAAAAGCCCCCTCTCTTTCTCTTTCAGACCCTCAACACTTGGGGGTCTCCAGCAACTAGGGGCTTTGGGCTTTCTCATTTCTTCACGATTTCTCCCAAAGAAAACTCCCTGACAGGTTTTTGTCTTTACTCTTTGCCGATCGAAAGTTGCCAAGTGGTCGTTGAAACTAAGCAGGATCATTTGTCTAGACGAAATTAATGTCCAGTGAACTTTGGAAATCTATTGGTTTTTTTCCCTTTGGTTTTTTTGTTATGTCTTAGTGCCCTTTTTTATCTTGAATGTCTTTCTTGATATCTTAAAACTTTTGTAGTGGTCATCGCGACAGTCGAGATTTTAGAATGTATACAGTATTGATGTAGTGTAATACATCAATAGGGTTTGACAACGTGTGTATTTGTATGAAATGTTATTTAGTGACACATCTAATTATTAAGTTTAATTTCGGGTGCAATTAAAAACTCTACATTTTTACAGTTTAATTAAGAAGCATATAATTTTGTATTTTTACAAGGAAATAGCCATCAAAACTGACAGGATAATTGGTTATTTTTCATTACGCAATTCATTGTTGTAATTTACGTTGCTTAGCAACGTTTGTTATAGTTGTTCATTATTTTAATTCATATTGCTTTGACAATATTTATCACTGTTGGAATATCAATTTTGGCTTTTCCACACACACAGTGGCGCTTCTATAGCTGGTGAGGAAGAGCGTTTTAGTATTTTATTATGGAAACTAGTAAATAGCCCGTCAAAAATGACGAATTTATTTAGCTCATATTGCTGCGCAATATTCGCTACAGTTGGAGTATCTGTGTTTTATTTCAGAATTTTCACACACGGTAGCGCTGGTGAGGAAGCATTTGCTTGAAAAAAAATTGTTTACTGGAAGCAAGGTTGTTTCTAACCTTGCTGGAAGAAACAATTGCCAAATGGTTATAGAAAGATTGCCAGATTGTTATAGTTTGTTAGATTGTTGTTATTGTTGTTGTTATAGAAACTGGCGAGGAGGAGGAGGCAGATTTAGCATTTTATAACAATTAAGATATTATGTATCTAATTGCTGTAAGTGAATTATCAATCAATAAACTAGGGTTGTAAAGATTTGTAAATAAAAATTTCAAACAAACTGAAGATTGAAATTTCAAACTCCATCTTTTGTAGAAGTCATATTTTTGGACATGTTTTGAAGTTCCGTTTACACTTCATTTTTAGCAATTCAAACTCGTGCCATCAACTTTTTATGTGTATTTTTATTTAAAGAACTAACAGAAAAATGAATGGCAAAATTTGAAATTGCTGAAGATGAGGTGTAACTAAAACCTCGAATAAACATGTCCAGGAATAGAGTGATTTTTTTTTGTTTTTACAATTAATGGAGTTTATTTGTATTGATGAAATAGAAAATGGACATTTCAAAATAAACTACTAGGAAGAAATAAAATTTAAGTTTAATAATTGTAATAGGATACAAGAGTGCTAAGCCAATAGTTGACACAATTTTCGATGATATTTCATTTGATCTTTTTCTCAAACCATTTTTTTTTTAACAAAAAAAATGTCATCTAAGAAAATAGTTTTTCAACGAAAAAATTGTTAACAAAATTCAACAAAAGCCCACTTTTGTGGTTTATAATGAAAGAACAGGATCAAGAAAAAACGGAAAAAATTTTCCCCCTCCTTGAACATGAAATCAATGATTCGAATGATACAAAGGTTGAAGAGTGGGGGACATTTTTTATTTCTTTTTGGGGGAAGAAAAATGAGTTTTTGTTTCCCCCTCTTTCTTGGAACAACAGTGGAATTCTTAAGTAGAAGAGTGTGTTTGTGTGGATGGTGGCAGGTAGCAGGGCCATATACAGGGTGTAGTATTTAGACACACTTGGACCATTAGCTCCATGGTAACGGCCATTTATCTAAGGAAGAGCTGATGAAGAGAGGTTTTTTTATCTATCTATATCCAACTGATGGGAAGGGAAAAGCAAAGAAAACGACAGATGGAGAAGATACACTAGGAGAGACATTAGGGAGTAATAGGAGAAAGAAAATGGTGTCTATTTTTTTTTATTTTATTTTATGTTGGAATGTTTTTGTTTTTGAACCTGGGCTTCTTTGGATAACTGGTTTCCAGTTTTGTATAGTAAATGACGTCGGGTGTGTTTTTGCCATTAATCATCGCCAGTGGAGTTGTACATGACGAAGAGCCCAAGAAAAATAACATGACACGGACATGATGTTTCGTCGTCTGTCATGAGTCGGTCGGTGAGTCAGCCATTTTGGATGACCTGTCAAAGGAAAAGGAGAGTTGAAAAATGATTCCGTGATCATTTTCGAGGAGAACTTGCAGACCACGACAACACTATTAAAGCGGGTGCCAACTGTCACCGTCCTCATACATTTCGAAATTTACACACTAGCAAGGTGGGAAGGGGGAGTTCCTTAGTCGGAGGAAGTCGTAATATTTTTTGACGTTTTTGATAACTTATTTCAGTTTACATTTAAAAATAACAGTGATATAGTAATTTAGCATTGTAGAGTATCAATTGTACATTTTTGTCAAATTTTTTTAATCCCTCTGTTCACATGACAACTCATCCAAAAAATGTAAACTCTCTTTTTGTAAAAGCAACTGGAGCTTGTAACTCGTACCCCGAAGTTTCGAAGCGAGTGCTAATATTGTTAAACACGCGCTTTATATTGTTCAGTTCCTTAAGAATCGAATCTCGTGTAATAGGTTCTCGTGATTTACTCACGATCATTACGATCATTACTCACGATTATTATTTTTTTATACCTCAGGCAACAGTGCCATACGTCAATCAATGAAACTTATTTGGTGCTCGTAACTGGCAACTTTGATGATTCGAAGGTCGAGATAGAATGTTGGATTTTACAAGACATCAAAAATACCTTGACAATTTAGTATTTACAATGTAGAATCGATAACGCAATTGTCAAAAAACTGTAAACTCCAAATTTCAGTAGTGACGAGTTACGAGCCTCTGGTTTGGCGTGACATTGTATTGTGTTGCGTCAGAATATAAATCAATTTATTGTTGCAACGCATTGCCATTGCGATAGACCAATAGCATCATTTCTAGATTGATGTCATCGTCACTCGTAGTAGTCCATCTTTCGAATAGGCTGCACTTTTTCAGAGATAAAAGTTTGGTGAGTGAAATTGAGGGTCAGAGCGTAGTTTATTTCTTGTCTTTCACATTGTTGTTGTTGTTGCGCCGTATTGTGAAATAGCATGCAACATGGAGGATAAGATGTTGTTGCTAGGTAGGGTTTTTTCTTTTATTCGCGTTTTCACCTACGCTGGTCGTATATTTGAATTCGCTCACCTCTTTCATGTCATCTCGTTGCCTGCAAGCCCATATTTTGGGAACACTTTCTCGCGGTTATCTCGTGCCGGACGTGATTTAGTGGCTCGAACCACCGACCCCATTGTGGATATTATTTTTATAAATAACGTTGGGCCAAACCGTTTCTTTTTCTTCTTCTTCTTCTTCCACTTTTTTATTCTTCTACTACTTCTTTTTCGGCTCTTCTTCGTTCGATGCAATATTCCATCCAGAGTCGTAAATCAGTTTTCACCAGCTTCCTCAAACCCAGTTGCAACGCCTAGCGACATTTATCACAATAGCAATGTCCGTGCTGATTGAAAATCCTCTGACAATTGCATTGAGAGTTATAGTGTTTTTTATTTTGTTCTACCATTTTTGGCTAAAATTTCTTCTTTTTTTAACTCTACTACATTAGTTTTTATATTATATATATAAAAAAGTTTTGATGAATGGCTCGTTTCATTAATTGGTCACCGATGTCGAGAAGAAAGAGATATGAAGAACGAAATGAAATTTCAAGGGATAAAATTTTCCAGCCACTTTAGCCCTTATAAATAAGGGGAACTTGTGACACTGCACCAATTATTATTTTATTAATCGCCAGAAATTTAGCAAAATTCTTAAAATTAACATGTCAAGTGTTAACCATTGTTCATCATTCATGGAATGGAATTCTAATACTTTGAAGTTAGATTTAAGACGTTGATACTTTGTACTTGACAACATTAGATAGTTCTAACACTTTTTTCTGTATATATTTAATTGTTATAAAATGCTAAATCTGCCTTCTCCTTTTCCTCCTCCTCCTACTCCTCCTCCTCGCCAGCTATGTTTCTATAACAACAACAACGATAACAACAATCTGACAAACTATAACAATCTGGCAATCTTTTTATAACAATTTGGCAATTGTTTCTTCCAGCAAGGTTGTTTCTATAGAAACAACCTTGCTTCCAAGTACTTATGTAGTTTATGCCGCAGCATAAAAATTAAGCATTAGTAACAAATTTTACCAAAGTCAAAAATTTTAATGTTAAAATTGTCCCAAGGTACAAGAGCTTCTTCTATCATGCATATAAAATTATGCAACTAAAAACCAGTATCAGCACATTCGTTTAGGTTAATTAAAACATAAGATTAAACAATAAGATTTGAATAAGTTAATTATTATCGTTTGCAGATTCTGATCAATTCAAGTAAAGTGGCGACAGGTATCGAGTATGTGAAGAATAAAACCAAATGCACAGCAACTGCAACCAGAGAAGTAATTGTCTCGGCAGGAGTAATAGGAAGTCCCAAACTACTGATGCTTTCAGGAATTGGACCAATGAATGATTTGAAATCACATAACGTAAGACTGTAATGCAAGTGAACAGCGTTGATGTGCGTTATGAAATTGATTGTAATTTAATCAACTAAATCTCCGTAGATTACAGTTATACAAGATTTACAAGGGGTAGGTCAAAATTATCATGACCATGTTGCAATGGGTGGTATTCAATTCACAATGAATCAGTGTGTAACAAACAACAGCGTACGGTATGACACCCCCGAATATTTACAACAACGGAAATATAATCGTGCAGGTGAAAATAATGTGGCATTCAAAGTTTTTATCGTCTGCGCTTGGTCTCACGTATCCATGTGAGAAAACTTTTATATACAGGGTGTTTCTTTTCAAGTGTATCAGGGAAATATCTTGCTTAGTATTGCAGATACGTCGATTACAGACAATATGAAATATGATCACAACATCCGGAGGCAATACAATACTGCGAGTTTCGTTAACCTTGAAATTATTTTTAAAGAAATAGCATTGTTAAATTTTAAACAATGTGTCGTAAATGTCAAGCCATATTTAAAAAGTTGTAGCCACGACTCCAATTAGTCAGAATCCACTTTTGTTTTATTTATTTCCAACAATCCAGCCGAAATAAAAATTTATGCAGCAATAAACAGAAAAATGCTCGCTGCCCCAACAACAGCTTCTCTGCACGTCACCCATGCTATTCAGTGGAGTATTTCAGTTGTTGCGGAGTTAATTTAAGTACGGTACGTAACTTGACAACTGTTGTTATTCATCTTTAAATTCATATTTAAATTTACCCCGCAACAACTGATATCCATATGATTATATTTCATATTCCGTTGATTATAATAATATTTCATATAATCAACGTATCTGCAATACTAAGCGAGATATTCCACTGAAACACTTGAAAAGAAGCATCCTGTATATCCAATACCGTAACTGACGAATTCAAGTAGGCTATTGTATTGCACAAAGATTTTGATTTTTTTGCGAAATCGATAAAGAATTAACGTTTATTTAATTACAATGTCTAACAGGTCCTGTACAATGTCCTGAGAATTTAGAAGGTATAGCATACTTAACATCCACCAATGCCAATTCAACCACGTGGCCAGACGTCGAGCTGATTATCAATTCTGACCTTGTTCGTATGCTAAAACCTTACGTTCAAGAGGTAGGCTACTAAAATAAATAAACTGATACACTAGTTCAGTTTTGCAAAAGGCTGATAAATTTTAGTCATCTAATAAACAGTAGAACTAGATTTTCAAGTCTGCAATATTATTTGCAGATTTTATATTCATCTCTTCCTGCTAATGATGTCGGCATTATTTCGATAATGCCAATTTTGTTAAGACCGAAAAGCAACGGCACAGTTAAATTGAAAAGCAAAAATCCCATGGATCCACCATTGATCGATCCACGTTTGTTGACTGACCCGCAAGATGTAGATACCCTTAGACAAGGTTTCTCCAAATACCGAAAACTGTTACATATTAATAAAATTATATTTATTTTACTTCTATTTTTTAATCAATTTTTCCGTAGCAATCCAAATGGCAAATAAAGTTATCAACACTAATGCATTCAAAAAGTACGGAGCTACACCTGTGAAATGGAATCTGGGAGCAAATTGTTCCTCTACGTTACCTGAAAACGGAATATTAGATATCTTCTCGGATACCAATTGGATCACCTGCGCAATGCCAATTTTTTCTTCTTCGTGTTTTCATCCTACTGGGACCTGCAAAATGGGTCCTAAATCCGATCCAAATGCTGTTGTTGATAACAAACTAAGGTAATTTTTATGAACAATTTAATAACTTATAAGTTTGATATGCAGAATAGTTTTCATGAACAATGTTATACTTGTTTTTATGAACAATGTTATACTTAGTATCTTGGTATTTAAATAATATAGCTGATACTTCGTGTATTTTAGAGTGTACGGCATCAAACATTTACGAGTTGCAGATGCATCCATCATGCCAAATGTTGTTGCCGCGCACATGGGTATTCCATGTGTGGCCATTGGAGAAAAAATTTCGGATGTAATTAAATCCGATTGGGGCGATACCACTGAACCACTTCCAACACTACCGCCGTCACTTTAAAATTCCCTGAAACCACAAGCGGTACAAACAATATGCAATACAATAGTTTAAATCTGCATAAGTAAGTTCAAGAAGTTCCTTAATTTCTTTACCGTTATTAAT
The DNA here is from genome assembly GCA_034695005.1 of Cryptops parisi. Classification (NCBI taxonomy): domain Eukaryota; kingdom Metazoa; phylum Arthropoda; class Chilopoda; order Scolopendromorpha; family Cryptopidae; genus Cryptops; species Cryptops parisi. The sequence goes on from JAQIWH010001648.1 coordinate 16,960, forward strand.
TTCATTAGTAAAAAGCTTGAGAATATACGTCCCGATAATTTTTATCCATTTTTGATCCAACTGGTTTATATTTTGTGAAAAGAATAATACAAAATTTTACATAAACAGACTAATATATTCTAAAAAGCTGGTGCTTGTTTGAAAACTTATGATTGACTAGTAAAAATCCTGCAAGACCATGATCTTGCTAATCGACGGGCATCTGGCGCCATCTGATGACAAGACAACATTAAAAAATCTTTTGGTTAAATTTTATATTGAGCCAACGGGCTATTAGTTCAATTTGAATTGATCCAATCAATTATAAGTAGACAGACTTAACATTAGAACATTATTATAGCTAATGATTTGACATCAGGATTTTATGAAAAGTACCGTATAATAATCGGAAACTTGTTTAAACACATGGTGGACATAACTACAATAACTCATGTGACATACAAGATTCACTTACTTCCTCTGCCGCACTTTTACATATATTTTTTCTTGACAACATTTTGTTTCCATAACAGCTAACATACAAACGTAACTATAATATAACTTAATGAATGTGTTACCATACGGTCCAAATGACGAATAAGTTATCAACACCAAAGCATTCAAAAAGTACGGAGCTAGGCGTATTTTGGGAGGGTGTCAGGGATGTCCTGACACCCTGGGCTGCAAGAGTAGAGTGTCAGGGCCGTGGACCACCCCCGAGTCCCACTGTTTCATTTCCATAGAGGATAAAGCGCAAGCAACTTATTAAAAACCGACTACGTTTAAACAATGGCATGTAACGTCCACCATATTAGTTTTTAATTCACGGCATATACTCAATGACACTCGGGAGATTAAGATGCATCCATACACACTTTATTCGTAAATTTCCATCAAGCCATTTAGCCTGTAGGAGGGAACAAAGAAACATACGTGCATGCTGAAAATTCACCAAAAAAATCCACCTTCTTGCGCAGTATGATAAAAATTAGATTTTTTACCTATAAGTATTTTAAAATTATTAGTTAGAAATTGGGGGGGGGGCTGGAATTGGGCTGTCTGTCATCAACTAAATTTTGGTGGGCCGTCCTACTTCTGACACTCCCTGTTATTTTGAGCAAAATACGCCAATGGTACACCTGCGAAATGGAATCTAAGAACATGTTGTTCTCCTACGTTACCTAATAACGAACCATTAGATCCTTTCTCGGATATCAATTGGATCACCTGTGCAATGCCAATTCTAACTACCACCGGGTTTCATTTTACTGGGACCTGCAAAATGGGTCCTAAAAACCGACCCAAATGCTGTTGTTGACAACAAACTAAGGTGTAATGCTTTTTAATTTTCTTTATACTAATGATAATTTTATTTATACTGCCCTAATAATAATTTTCATTTGATAAATTGTATATGTAGAAAAATAAATCTGATAACTTCGTTGTCGTATATTATAGAGTGTATGGTGTTCGACATTTACGAGTTGCGGATGTTTCCATCATGTCTGATATTGTAGCCTCGCACACGAATATTCCATGTGTAACCCATTGGGGAAAAAATTTCGGATGTGATAAAATCTGACTGGAGTAATACCGCTGAACCACTTAAAAGCACCACGCCGCGGCCGCTGCTTTAAAGTTCCCCAAAACACAACAGTTACAAAAAATTTGTACTGTAATAATTATGTTGAAGATGTTACTTTATTCACCGTTATTAATATTATGAATAAAAAGTTTAAAATGTACGTCCGGTTAATTTTTATCCACTTTAAAATACTGTATATGACCAAACTGCTATATATATTTTGTGATAATGATAATAATACTACTATATTTTACATAAAGTACCGTAGCTATGGTTCGACCCAAAAAGTTGGTGCCTGTTTGGAAACATTATTTACTGGTTCAACATGATGAATTTACGAAAAATATCGTATAATCAACAAGCTGTATTTGAAATAATAAAAAAATATTTTTATATATTTCAAATGGTAAATTTATCGGTTGGTTGCTACAATACTTCTAATGACTAAGTTTAGGTGACAAATGTGTTCCGTATTTGAAAAATAAACAACTTACAAAGTTAGAACTTGAAAAGTGATGTCATAAATGATGATGACAATCCTAAACTATTTACGTTCCTTTCAAACAAACTCGAGTATAAGAAACTTTCAACTAAAAATATGTACACAATATGTTTCAATTAAAATATACCCAATTTATCAAACTCATTTAACATATTTTCAGTTATCAAAATTCTACAGTTATTGGCAAAAATTAGCAACATAATGTTGATAATAGAAGTCAGTCAATACGTAATGAACAAATATGTACAATGGTTCTATCACCTATGCTTCGATATTTCTTTAAACTCGGTACAGTAGACTTTTGCGAGTACGGTCATTCCTTGCACAGAGGAGTGTCATATTAGCGAGAATGCCGGATTACTGAGAGTGTATAAAAACTGTAGTTTAACTCTTTATTAAACTTACTTTTGCAAGTTTAGGTAGTGCATGCAGTTTTTTGAAAACCTAAAAGAAATGTATGATAACGATAATAAAAAACCCCGATAAGTACGTACTATTTACTGTATTATACTGTCTCATTTACTGATCTCAGTGCTTGTAATTTGGCCTCTCAATTATCCGGCTTCCTTCCGTGATGTAAGAAAGGTCTTACATCCCGAAAGGAGGCCGGATAATTGAGAAGCCAAATTATTGAATGCCGGATTATCAAGAGTCTACTGTACTAAGAAGATAAATCGTCTTAGTTTCTATTCTCATATAGGAGAATAGCACCCACCGAATTTAAACGCTTCTTAATTCACTCTGGGGCAAGGTCAGGGACACCGAGGTGGGGACTTCAACTGGTATTTTTTGTGCCCTTCGTGAAAAGTAGGAGTAACGTGACGTCATGGGGGTTAGTAAAACTCAGGAAGGGGAAATTTCAAGAGTCGTGTTTTGGAAGTTGCGAAAAGAGGATCTTCATTCTCGACAGGTGACCCAGAGCAACGATTCAAATCAAGTGACTGAAGAACTGACACCCGAGCAGGACAGCTCAGAATAATTCAGAGTGCAGACGTATCGCATGGGCAAAAAGTAAGTTAATACTGTTGATTAACTCTACACTCGCTGTAGTTTGTTTTTCATTTATTAATTTGTTTTGTTTTGCTCTTTTTGTTAATGTTGTTTACGGTTTGTTCATTCTCGGAAGACTATATTTTACTTATTATTAAACTGTTCACATAAAACAATCCAAATTGGATCGAAAGATAACAATAACAAATTAATCAACAAAATTAATATGAATAAAAAGAAGACGGTTGAATGTTCTGTTTGTGGTGTGTTGTTGCATCTGGTGTGGTGCAGATAATTTTCTAAGATAAACAGGTAAAGCGTTCCATGTATTGAAGGTATTGAAAGAGAAAGAATTATAAAGTTTCGAATTTATAGAGCTGTCAATTTGAAATTTAAAATACTGTTCTGTACGATTAGAGTAGAATTGTCGTAATAATATTTTTTGTGGACTGGATGAGAATGATCACGTAAAAGTATCACGAGTTGTTTTAACCTATTGAATGTGATAAGTTTGAATGGTGAGAATTTTTAATGTTTTCAATTTTTGTGTTATTGAGACATAATTTGAATATCCAAATAAAATACGTATTAAAATGTTGAAAGCTACTGTCAAACTGCTTATTCTAAATTTAAAAGTATTAGACCAAATAACTATGCCATAAAGAATGAAAGATTGAATTTTTGTTTTTATATATTAAATTTTTGTTTAAACGTGAGATAGTTTTCATTTTAAAAAATTTTGTAATGAAGATATTGCGATAAAGTTTATTAATGAGATGTTCAATTTGTGTCAAAAGTTAAACGGGGGTCAAAATGTATACCAAGAATTTTTATGGTTTTATATCATATTTGAACAAATGCATGGTTTGCGTTTTTAAATGATCTAAATTCATATTTTTCCTATACCAATATTTCAGGCTCACAAGGTCCTGGTTAAGATGAAAGTTTGCAATATGATGATATTTACTGTACTGGACAATTAGGACATTGTCATCGACAAAAGTGAAAAGTGTCGATTGGAGGTTTAAATTATGAAGGGCGTTAATGACAGAGGCAAAAAATGAGGTTGACAGGAAAGAACCCTGTATTACCCCATAAGTTGAAGAAATGTTTTTAGTTTCATCGGAATCAATTGGAAAAAAACGGCGTGATAAATAATCATACAGAAGTTGTAAACATGTAGATAAGCCTAAACATAAAAAACTATCGATGACCTCGTTCCTTGAAAGAGAGTCGTAGGCCTTTGCAATATCGGTAGTAGCAATGAGAATGCCCTGACTGTTGGATTCGCTAATGTTTATATAATCACAGATATAAAAAAAAATATAAGGATAATTTGTTAGTTTTTGTAGGTTTTAGTTTTGTAGATATTTCTTGGAAAATATTTGACTATAAAAAAACAAAATATTTAAATGACTATTCAGAAGTGTGTTGTAAATAATAATTTCGAAAGGATAAGAATGAGTAAGTTTGACTTGACAATTTTTTAGAATAATTTTGAGTTTATCAATATCAAGTTCTAATGTCTCAGAAGAGTCTCTTTCAATATATAAAAGAGGTAAAAGTTGTTTAAAATTGTTGGAATTATTAGGATTATTACACAACACTAGGTATTCTCGGTATTTTAGAGGATCCAGTAAGTGAGATTTAGTGGTAAAAACAGAATTTATGATAGATCAAATTTGTTTTGTAGAAGGAATGTTGGAAATGATAGTTCCTTTAGCTTTTATAATGCTTGTTTTGTAAATTTTTTTGTAATGTTTTTTAACAAGAGAGTTGCGGGAGTTGGGAAAACTAACCACAAACGACATGATTTATTTTTTTGTTTAAATTCGTATTGCATATCGTGATTCCACCAAAATTTCGTATTCAAATAATTAGAATGGCGCTTGTAGTAATTGAGCTTGAAGCTATTAAACTTGAATAGATCATGTTAACCAATCTTGACAAAGCTATTATAGTAAAAGAGGCAATGTTGGTGAAATGATAGTCTGTAAATTGTTTAGTGTAACTGTAACAAAGATTCCAATTAACTTCTAAATTTGTGTGATAAAAGTTTGTTGGAAATAGTTTTGGTTTTATAAGCAAAAATATTGCTCAAATCTAGTTCAAGGGTCACCTTGGTGGTCTGAATTTGAAACTGATCCAAAATTAGGGGGCAGATTTGGAATACAATTGGTGACAATTAGTGACAGTTTTCTATAGTATGCATTATGTCTTATAAAATCTTATTAATTCTACCAAAATAAAAGACCAATTTTTGCCGTTTACTAACACGAAAAAAATGTTTTTATTGTCTATTTACGGTCGGTCCGGTCACCAAAGATGTGGAAGATATTCTTTTGGGCATCAGTCTTATGCTATGTGAATCAAGTAAAGGGCCATTGTTTAGAAAACGATATTTTCGAGTACATTGTAGGTAAGTTCTAATGTGGCTCACCACTTTCACTATAATGTTGAACAAATGCAAAACTTTGAAGAAATGATTCGGAATAGAACATAATACAGTAGAACCCCGTATCCGCTGACTCAGCATCCGGGGTTTCAGTTATCCGCGAATGACCTTGGCCTTATATTATAAGGAAAATTCGTTTCTTAACAATATAATTTGCTTGGTCTGTATGTTTGAATGTTTGTATGTCTGTCACACCGAAATCGGCATTGAAAAAACATTTTAAAAATGGCAGGATTCGAACTCACACCACAGGAAAACTGCACATCAACAGAAAGTAACGCGTTAACTCACCTGGCTAACCGAAACAGACTACCCTACTTTAAAGAGCAGTAAAGCCCCACGGGTTATCATTTCCAACGGGTTATCATAACCCGTGCTTCAGCACGGGTTAGCGCCTAGTAAGTTATAACTTATAAAATGTGCGCAGTTCCGAGTATCGTTGTAAAATCGCTTTGTATTTAAAGAAACGACTCTCAATGGAAACAAAAATGATTCTGGTAATTCAGTATATGCCCAAGACAAGCTGTAAAATAGTATTAAAAGTGCATGGTTGATTTTATTATATTTAGTCATTATTGTTAACTTTCTCTGCGTAATTTATAAATTAACTATCATGAGTATACTTTTACATGTAATAAATGGCGTTCGCTACTATCCGCGGATTGACTTGGAACCTACCCCCGGCGGATACGGAGGTTCTACTGTATTGTCTTCAACACAAGTCGTCTAAAATGTTTTTAAAATTGTATCGTCAACTACGTGGGAAACATGTTTCCGAAACGCGGCGTGACAAATCCTTACAATATATGGTTAGATACATACACAACTGATACACTAAAATTTTCCACTGGTATTTTTTATTGATGTCAACTATAAAGAGTGACAATAAAAGTCCTGTAACAGTATAATATCTTGATAATGGTAAATGACAGCCTAAATGCTCTTACTTAGATGCGTAGTAAATGAGTGTTGAACTACACGAATGCCTAGCCCTCTGAATTTAGTGTTCACGAGGCATCAGGGGGCTAACTCCGCCCCTGTATTACTAGTAGAGCACTGTAACTGGACTTTTGTTGTCACCTGTATACTGTGTGAGGAAAAATACCCACAGTTAACTGCTGGACTATAAATTTTAAAAACATTAATACTGTTATTATGAATTTAAAATTTCTTTTCATAAGCGCTTTATTGCTAGTTATTGTTATGAAAATCAAGAGTTTCTATGAACTGTATAATGTTAAATTTTCATTTGCAGTGGGTTCGGGTTCAACAGGTGCGACCATTGCAAATCGACTTTCAGAAACAAGTAATGTACGAGTACTATTGGTAGAAGCTGGAGTGGAACCAAAATTCCCATCAGAAGTACCCTTGATATCCTACAAAGCGCTGTATAGTGAAATGAACTGGAATTACACTAGTGTACCTCAGCTAGCTTGTTGTCAAATGCACAAAAATTCGGTAAATATCTCATAATTGATAAACTTTTGCAATCTCGTTCGTTTTGGCATTAACAAAATAAAATCTTGTTAATTGTCGCCTAAGTGAAATCCTATCCTATCACGAATACAATATCATTTCCACTGAATAGTTCACATGAAATAGTTGACATTTTGTAGCTTAAATATCGAATTTGAATAAAATTGCAGCAAATTCCCATTTTTCGGGGAAAAGTATTAGGAGGCACAAGTTCACTCAATTTCATGACGAACACGAGAGGTTTCCCTGAAGATTATGACAACTGGAGTAATCAAGGCAATGAAGGTTGGGATTGGAAAAGTGTCCTACCCTATATACTCAAGCAAGAAGATTACAAACTTCCCATTCCAGACCCTGAAGATGGTAATTTCATACCAAAAAACAAAATTTAAAAAAACCAAAAATAAAAAATAAAAAACACTTCCAAACAATTGATACTATAATATATTATAGTATACTGTATTTTTAGAGCCTTATCATCATAGAGGAGGGCCAATGACAGTCGAAACGCCAACGTTTAAAAGTCCAATGGCTGCTTCGTTTTTGGAAGCTGCAGCTGAACTTGGTTATCGCAACGACATCGATTATAATGGCGCTCCGAACAATCATATAGGTAAAACAACAATTAATTCACACATATTATATTTAAGACTAACTATACAATTTTATCAACCATAGGTTTCATGTATCCACCAATAAACACACAAAGTTATTTTCGCTGCAGCACGTATGTGGCGTATATCGTACCCGCTTTACAAAGACACAATTTTGTTTTAGAAAATGGCTCATTTGTCACTAAGGTATATATCAAATTATATTGATATTATAACAATAATTACATGCTATGTTACCATTTTTAACGTCAACATTAATTTTGAGTATTGTAAGTTTCGGTACTAAGTTAAAATCTAGCATTCGGTGACTTTCAGATTCTGATTAATTCACGAAAAGTAGCGACAGGTATCGAGTATGTGAAAAATGGAATCAAATGCACAGCAACTGCAACCCGAGAAGTGATTGTTTCAGCAGGAGTAATTGGAAGTCCCAAACTACTAATGCTGTCAGGAATTGGCCCAGCGTTTCATTTATGGTTCAAGGGCGTAAGGCTTTTCTGCAATAATGCTAAAGTGATTAAACTCTAATTTTTTTTTATAATTCCAGATTGATAAACTAATCACCTATTTCCATAGATCAAAGTGGTACAAGATCTGCCAGGGGTAGGACGAAATTATCAAGACCATGTTGCAATGGGAGGCATTCAATTCATAATGAATGAAACTGTGACGTACAACAGCGTCCGGTATGAAACGCAAAAAAATCTACGACAGTGGAGATACAATCGTACAGGTGAAAATTATATCTTATTAATAATTTGTGAAACTTATACTTAATCTCATATAACTAAGTGACATTCATTAGAACTTTTAAAAAGATATATATAATATTTTCTAATAATCTTAAATAATCTTAGAATTATAGCTGAAGGCACGATAATGACCGCGGGTAAAAACATGCTTTGTTTCATTATGATAATGTTAGTTTAGCTTTATCTCATTAATTATTGTTGTTACTATTACTAACGTTACATTCGTGTTGTTTTATTTCATTTTATTTTATTTTATTCAGTATCACAGCCCGAGGGCCAGAAACGTACAATAGAATCCCACAAGAAAAAATAATTGAGTAAATAATTAATTATTATCACAACACAAGACAAGAAAAAATGGAAACATAAACAAGTACAAAAACAAAAAAAAAAATAAAAAGCGAAGTGAGTTACAGATAACGAGTGAAAGACACAACATGTGGTAAAGTTAAAAACAAGTGCCAATAGATGAATGAATAAACAAACTGATTAATATTAATGGAATGATACAAACATAAGAGATCAACAAAACACGCGATAGTTTAAAGTAACATTACAATGGAGAAACAACCTAATCTGAGTGGGTAACAGTGTTTGTATGATGATGACGATTTGTAATTTGTTATGTTGTGACGAATTGTTGTGTTGTTATTGCTATAATTTTAATGGCATAAGTACTATTTAATACCTTGTTATAATAGTAACATACAAAGTTCTCACGGAGATTTTCTCATTCCAGCAGCCCATTGTTATAATTCTACTATCTATATGCTTGTCAATTATAATAATAATAATGAATAATATCCAATAATAGCGATTATTGTCAATCCTTTAAATAATTACCACTTTTTGTAACGCTCTGGAAAAGGAAAGGGAGCTGGGTCATTCCATTTGCGGAAGAGAAAAAGGGAGAGGGAGTACTTCTGCCGATAGCCGATAGCCTGCGCACGCGTAAACCGATGGTCGCGCACTGCATTGTGCCATGTGCTAGGTCATGTGCTTATGCTGAACAGTAACGGTCTACTCTACATAGTATATTCGCAATATTCGTAAGATAACGTAATTTATCTACTATACCCCCAATAATTTATCAAATAAATTATTTATTCAATTATTTATTAAAATTACTAAAGTTTGTTTTGTTTAACCTTAACTGGAACCTCTACCCAAGAGTCGTGTATTGTATATGCATATAAACGTGTAATATCGTGCATGTAAGCGTCGTGTAAAATCCGACCCCAGTCCAGCTTCCAAATTTTCCAAAAAGTGCACCATTGGATTTTTGTAATGTTTTAATCTACTCTAATAAAATGCTAATACTAAATCTGGTACTTAATATGACACTGTTGATTTTTCAACAGGTTTAAGCTAGTTATAATAATAATAATGGATAATACCATCTGATGCAGCAGCTTCAATGCATAAGAAAAATTGTATGCATTGCAGCATGGTGGTGTGTTGTAATCGCTATCATTTGATACCGGTACTTTTTCAGTTGGATTGTTGAAATAAATGAAATAACAGTCGATTCTGACTATATGGGGTAATGCCTACAACTTTCTACATATGACTTGATACCTATGACACATTGTTTAAAATTTGACAATGCTGTTTTTTAAAAATTAATTTCAAGGTCAAAAAAATAGCACCATTTAAAATACCCCCCCCCCTCCATATGCTATTATTTTCAAAATTCAGAATTTTTCATTATATATTAGCTTTTCGAGTATAAAATTGGTAAGCCTTGGCTGGAACACCCTGTATACGTATAAAGGATCTCCCAGTTAAAACGTGTCAAATAAATTGTGTGCACCCTGTATAATAATCATCAGGTATAATTGTTTACACCCACATTGTTATGGTGTATCGTCGTGGATTTCGAGCGTTCATGACAGAAAAACAGAGATCTGGGTTTTTATATAGGCCTACTTTGAATATTAATGCACATTTTAGAAAATAAAATATAATACGTATTTGTACACAAATTTATGTAATTTATACGTATACAAATAATAGGTATTAATGCTTATCGCGATTCAATGTTTCACAGGTCCTATGCAAACTCCTGACTGTTTTGAAGGCATAGCGTATTTAACATCAACCAACGCCAATTCAAAAACGTGGCCAGATATAGAACTGTATTTCAACTCTGACAACGCCGCTAAAATCTTGAAACCTACCCTTCGAGAGGTAAGATGAACTACTAAACTAGTAAATGCAATAACTTCTTAAATATTAATCACATCGCAGCAATGGCATATTAATCAATATCGAATTTAAAAAATCGTTGCGCATTTACATTATTCAAGGATGTAATTTTTTATCTTAGATATATATGCTTATGTATTCCTTTTTGTCCCTATGGGATATAAAATAAATAAATAAAAAAACAAAAAATAAAATTTCTAACACTAGTATTATACTCTATCCCAAATTAGCTGGCACAGAATTAGAGGCATAATTGGAGGCAGCGAGATAAATCAGCCAATGGTTGACGAGCTGGTTGAATGGTTCTCTCACACTTTGCAAATCACCTAGCTTGCCCCTTGGCTGCCTCAAGCAAATTCTGTGCCAGCTAATTTGGGATAGAGTATAGCAGTGTCTCAGAGGTCAAATTGTTGGCAGTTCATAAAGCTACTTTACACTACACTACTAAAGTATGTGTTGTTTTCTTTCGTGTTACTGTAGATATTTCATCCGGTTATTCCTGATGATGATGTTGACGTTATTTCGATTTTACCAATTTTGTTACGACCGAAAAGCAGAGGCAGGGTTAAATTGAATAGCAACGACCCTATGGATCCGCCGTTGATTGATCCACGACTATTGACTGACCTGCAAGATATAGATACCCTTAGAGAAGGTTTTTCCAAAACTTGATTCATGTTATTGATCAATTTAATTATTCGAAGTTTCATTTCCTAATCGATTTTCTTGCAGCGATCCAAATAGCCAATGAAGTTATCAATACTGATGCGTTCAAAAAATACGGAGCTACACCTATGACATGGAATCTAGGAACAAGTTGTTCCCCTACGTTACCCAACAACGGAATACTAAATTTTCTATCAGATTTTAATTGGATCACCTGTGCAATTCCAATTCTTTCTACTTCCTCTTTTCACCCGTCCGGGACCTGCAAGATGGGCATTAAAACTGATCCAGATGCTGTTGTTGATAATAGACTAAGGTATGCGACATTATTTTCCTTTATTACAAGAATAATCAAACCATAAATATTTTTTTATGTAGTACTAAAGTTATTACGTTCGTGTATCAAATTATAGAGTGTATGGTATTGAGCATTTGCGAGTTGCAGATGCTTCCATCATGCCCAATGTAGTTGCCTCCCACACCAATATTCCATGTGTAACTATTGGAGAAAAAATTTCGGATGTGATAAAATCCGATTGGGGTGATCCTACAGAACCACTTCCTCCACTTCCACCATCGCTTTGAATTTTCACTGACTTCATTCATACGTGTACTTATATTTATCATCAAAATATTTTATAATTTATAATCCAATAATTCATAAGTGTTTAATGTACAAAGTGAGTCGCCTAAGTCGTCCACCCCTGATAACTATTTAGGTGTTTAGCTGTTTATTTTATGAAACTTTTTTATATTATAAAATAAAAAAATAAAAAACTCTGAACTACCGTATATCGATCATGGGCAATTCAATGCAGTTACTGGAAGTGGCATTAAATTTCATTTTTAAAGTTATCTTATTTTTAAATTAGTATGAATCTCAGACCCCATAGAAAATGACGGTATTCACAAAATAAAGCCAACGCACGAAAAAGATCGAAAATCGTTATGTTGAAACGGAAGTTATGAACGATTCAAGAACGGAACCACTGGCACTGGCACTGGAACTGGTTGGCTGGTTCAGCCAACCAGCAAAGCCGATCAGGGACAGCTGGAAGGTTGGTCAAGATTGCTGTAGCTGCCTCTGGTTGGCTTTTCTGACGTGCCGTTCTTGAATCGTTCATAACTTCCGTTTCAACGTGTCGATTTTCGATCTTTTATTGTGCGTTGGCATTATTTCGTGAATACCTTCCTCTTTCTACATCACATATGAGATCTAGAATGTGTATTAATGAAAAATTGAAATCGGATAGGCCTAACCTTGAAAATAAAATTCAAAGTCACTTCTGATAACTGCATTTGATTTCCCATGGTCGATATACCTAATGCTTATAGTTCTATCAGAATTTTTATAAAATAAACAGCTAAAACGTTATCGAAGTGGACGACTTAGGCGACTCACCCTGTATGATTTGTACAATTTTTATAAGTTGAATAAAAAGTTTAAATACAAATCAACTTATTTATACATTAAATTTTAAGGTTGATTTTGAATAGAATTTTCATTTTTTTATTTTCACAACTTTTTATTTAACTTGACCGTTTGTTTGCTTGAACATGTCATCTTTGCGATTTATTTTGATGTATGTCATGATTTAACTGGACACGTTTTCTGTAAAAGAAGCACGTGTGGAACACATGTTGTTTGAGCAATAGCTTGGTGGACAACCACATCAGTACAGGTTT
>JAQIWH010001649.1:0-29855 GCA_034695005.1 Cryptops parisi
CTTTGTAAAGAATGTTTCCAATAACAACAAGTAAAAATACACTTAGCACACAAGAAAACCACAACAATGTGAATGTAAAAAAAGATTAGAATAAAGAGGATCCCGAATCAGACCTCGTGCTATAGCACGGATTAACTTCTCCTGTAACAATAATGATCTAACTACTGCAATGTAGTCTTCCTTTACAATACGGTAGGCCTACGCTGTTTTTACAAGCAATGCAAGTTCTCTAAATATTCCAAGTGTGAATTTTTTCCTTTCAACCAATACTACAATATCATTAACATGGTTCTACAGACAGTACCAATTATTGAATCCAAACTACAATTCTCACGAATACTACAAAGGTGATCGATCTCTCTATAGATAGACCGTTCAACTTCTTCAATGCTTTTGTTAGACATGCAAATGGTGCGAGGCAAAGTCTTCCTCGATAGATCATCTAACGATAGCACACATTCTTTACATTTCAGCCACGCAAATCAAATCGTTATAGCTTACGTATACTTTACAACTACAGTACATGATTTTATGTTTCGATTTATGCGAATCAAAATTTATGCAATTTCTGAGTAATTTCGATGTTCAATTTATGCATGTTTAAGTAATTCCGTTTTTAATTTCTGAACACGGTTCTCGCTTTATGCGTTTTTGGTACACTGAACTATACAGTAGTATATTCCCAGAAACGACTGAAGATGGCAGTATGCGATCGATTTCCAGCTCGCTCACTCACTCACTCACAAACTCACTCAATCGCTAATAAGTGAAGAGTATAAAAATATAATATAAAAAATTGCTATTATGCGATTTTTGAGACGCAACTTCGATTCAGCTTCACTTCAAAAGGCTGGGTTTAGTTTAATATCACATATCAGCGAATATTTTTCCATTTGCGTATAGAGTCATATTTTCGGGCTTCTCAGAAATTGGAAATCACAAGTAGGCTATCTACAAGTATATATATTGAAACCGAGCTTCACAATCTCATATTACCGATTTCTTTTATCATTTTCCGCCAGTACAGGTGCATCTATTCGTGTCTACAGCACCATATATTTGTTGAAGTTATATGTTTTATGCAGAAATTCCACGGGTCTCATACTGAAGTTTATCCTAAAACAAAAAATTATCCCATAATAACCCATAAAGAAAATATATCCCGAATTGTATCAATATAATCATTCAAGTGCGAAATCTGGAATATTGTGAATTAACGAATTTGACGGTAATATACATAATTAACGTATATACACAATACTATAAAAATATACCATTACAAAACATACCATAACAAAAAACCATATATGCACAATTAATTTACAGCTTTGTTCATTATATAATACAATAAACATATACCAATATGTACATAATATATATCTATTTAAAAGTATAGAAAGCCTATGTGAATCCTTTTTTTTTCCACTATATGAACCTATATACAAATAGTATTTGAATTCTATGTTAAGACCAAACATAAATTTTAAATGAAATCCATTTTAATAGGAACAATAAACCAGGAAGTCACGACTTTCACAATTATAAGTGTTAAAAATATTTACCAAAAATAATTAGAAAAAAAAGCAAACAATTTCTTTTGAAATGAACTTTTTAAATTGAGCATTATTTTCGAACTCGTAAAGCGTGTGAGCAAAAAAAAAACACATTACACTTTATACATACATACAGTACAAAAAAAAGTATTGTAGCAATTGAAATGAACAAATAATAACAAATAATAATAAACAGTTTGGAAACTTCTTCCCACAATATTATTTTCTTTCAAGTCAAGCGCGAAAAACAATTATCCACATAACGCAATAAAGCGATAAATCTCACGAATTGAACCAAATAAAAAATAAAATGTCGTTCGTCAATGATGTCACTAGATGGCGCCACTGTATGCACAACCGTGTTGGCTTTGCTACTGTACATAATAAACTTACTACAAAGTGTAATGAGGTTTGAAAGGGTTAATGGGTCATGTAACAAATAATATAAGTTTATCACCTGAATATTAACCTTGATATCGAAAAAGAATCGAACCCTTGACCTTCATTCTTACGATCGCTAATTATTTTCCAATTGATAACAACAAAAAAAAAGATGACCCTTTTAATAAGAATTAATACTATAATGACGTCACAAATGAAGTAGGTAATTAGGTTTGTTGACTGTTGACCGTGACAACTATAACTCTAGTTACATTTCATTTTCATAATATTTTCCAACTTATTGACTTTACGCATATTTAATTAGGTTTTTACAGTAGTCTGTAATGCAACTCTTCAAATTTAATTAAAATGGGTCAGATAATTAATCACGTCGTTTTCATCGTTTCAGGTTAATTCTTTAACAAAAACAATAAATTGGGTTAACTTTGATAAACTAATATAATGGAATGGGATAAAATGGAATAAAATAAGTGAGTTTTGGTCCACCCTGTACAGTGTACACCACTTTTCAACTAATTATTTTTATTAGATAAATTAAAATATTTTGATGATACTCTGAGGTTAGACGTCCGACATCGCTTGCGGCGCTACTTGCTTGTACTTGGAATCGCTTGGTATTCGAGGTTAGATTAGTTGAACAAACAAACACAAACGTATAATTCGCTAATATGCGACGACGAAAATCTTTACAGATACTCGTCACATGTGATAAAATTTCGTCATTATGCGATTTTGTGAGGTGGTGTATCAATCATTGAACGCTTAAATTTCGCCATGAAAATTTCGATTTATCCGATTTATCGATTTATTCGAGATTGGCGCAGAACGTAACGTAACCCTCGCATAAATCGAAAAATTTCTTAGCATAACCTATTGACACACGAGTACTTTCTGATTAGCTGAGAGCCGCTTATGGCGCTACTGGCTTGTATACTTCAGTTATGGGGTAAGATAAGATTAAACAAAAAGTATAAAATGTATTATCACCGGTACTGAATTTAATGTATCAATGTTGTTTCTGTTGTTTCACTAACCTAATCTCAACCTTATAATCCGAGTACAAGCAAGCACTGCTACAACCAGCTCTCTCAGCAGTTATCAAAAATACCGATATTGTATTATAACTATTCATGGACATATTAAATACAAAGAATTATAGTGAACAACCTTTTATAACACCATACTAAATAACAATACTTTTTATACTCTTTATATTAGCTTCACTTGTGAGTTTGTGAATGAGTGAGTGAGCTGAAAATTGAACTGCCATCTACAGTCGTTTATGAAAATATATTGTATAGTTCAATGTATCGAATTTCGCATAAAATCGAAATATGTACAAAAAAAATTAAAAATGGATTCTTTGCATGATGTATGTACTACACATACAGTATACCTGTATATGACAGTACCGGTATATAAAAAGTACGCTTAAATAAGAAGCTTTTTGTAATGTACTTATTACAATGCTCACAAAAATTGGGGAATATTTCAAAATCTTCATACTATTTTGAAATATCCTCTAATTTTTGTGAGCAGTGTCTATACAGTATAGGCCTACTTTACAAAAAATCAACTTTCTACCAGTAATCCTTTTGAAAAAATAAAATTGCAAAAAAATAAAATACAATCAAAAATAAAAGTAAAACAATAAATGTATCATCGTCATCATCCCAACAAATCCATCCAATCAGCCAATACAGTTATATATATATAATAAAAAATCACAGTTAAGCAAAAAAAACAACAACAACAATAGCCCAAAGGGAAAAGTCGCACAATAATGGAAACGGAAACGCCATCTTTGCTCACGGTGTTCACCTCATTCCTTTTCTTGTCATTTTCTCATTGATAGCCCGCGGCTACCTTTCCCACATTCCACACACCCAGTTTTTGTTGTAGCAAAAAGATATCCGCCACCTGAGATTTTTAACAGTACACCATCAGCTAGATCGAGGATGATATATAAAAAGACATTATTTTTATTATTTATTTTCCCTACCCTGCCCCAATGAAACGATAAAACACAAGTAAGTACGATTTTTTTTTAGTCGTAAGTTGTAAAGTAGTTGACTAGACAACAAAGGACGTCTATAACAACAACAACAACGACAAAGGTCGTTGATATCGTCTTGTCATTGCACTCTATTATTAACTTTCTTATTCCATCTAACCATACACTATTGTGTACGTTATTGTGTACTACATCATTGTGTACACGTATTGTTGAAATATTTCTTTTGTGAAAATAATGTATTATTAGACATCTATGCATTTTTTACTATACATCATTTTTTCATATTGATGATTATATATTATTTTAAAATTTATTGTAAAAATTATCTGTATTTTTAAATTTAGAAAGTGTTTTAGGATATACTTTAATAACGAAAGTGACCTTTACCCTTTTTTCCTTTCTGGACAAAATTATTTTTCACACATCGAGGCCAAGGTTGTGAATAATATTTTTCTTTCAACTTACCTATTGCCACCCAAAGTGTTTGTAATTATATTTTGGAACAATAACATTTCCTCTATAAATACGTACGGTGTGTATTATTAAAAATTAAAACGTATCAAACTTATAACAATATATAAAATTTTAATTTAAACATTTTTTGAAGATGTATATTTTTTTTTTATGATTTGAAAATGAAAAGATAGATTTTTTTTTATCAAAACATTTTTTTTTTCAATTATATATAATACAAATATATTTTAGTATTATAGATACCTACAAAACAAATACATTAGAACGATAAGAAAAAATTGTCACAAAGCGCATTTTATTATTTTTGTGTCAAGGCTGTTCTGTACTCCAACCTCCTGATTTTTTGAACATTTTTCAAATAGTAATTAGGGCAGATTATCTTATCGATATCAAAGTACTGGTTTTTCATGATTATATAAACATAATAAAAAGATACATTCTTTCACATATTCCCCAGAAGGCCTTCCTTAACGGTAAATATAATATTTTAATAGCAATAATGGTATTGACTTATACTACTACTAATACTATTACTTCAAATACTTCAATCCTGATACTGATCTAATACTTCCATGAAAATGCTAAAATTCACAAAATGTTACAGCCAAGTTCTGTCTTGTAGCCCACTCAAAAGTCTTTGGTAAGTGACTTGAGTGACTAAGTGACTTGTGACTAAGTGACTGGAGTGTGAATATGTGAATTAAGTTGCTGCAACCAGCTAGTGTAGTGTACATGTAACCGGCAAAGCTGAAATTTGAAACCCCATCACATTAATCAAAATCCGGTTAACATTAACTAAGGTTAGGTGAGTCATCGCGGCCGAATACCTCCAAACGCTCACATTGCTAGTTTTCTAAAATCGATCAATTAGTTCTAGTTTTATCTAAATTTGGGTTTTGACAGTGACCTTACACGTGTGTCTGAAATAACACGTTTTAGTGTGTCTGAAATAACACGTATGTATTTGTGTACCTGTGGAACCCTTTTTGTTAAAACTTACGTTGAACGCCCCCGTGATATACCATAACAAGACGAGTGTGCATTTAAATGTTAACATTGAACTGAGTGATGGAGAATAGCTCACTATACATTATATAGGTGGTATAAGCTATAGTTGTGTGTATGTACGTAAGAGTCAGAAACGGTTCTGTTCACAAAACAAGGAATAAGCAACATGACTAGATGAGTTTAAACACTGGAACGTAAACAACGATGAGTATAAAAAATTGCCACGTTAATAAGCCCCGTTATTAATATTATATCAATTATTGATTGACGTTTACATGTATCAGCATTATATATACAGTAGTATATTTATATACAGTAGTTGTGTATGTCACATACCGTATAAACAAAATTAGTATAAAATAAAGTATGTACTCTGAGTTAAACGTGGGCATCGACTGGCCTTTTGGCTATGTCATTTGGCCCTCAAACTTTAATGAATCAGTAAATACAGAAATGACGATAAGGTGTGGATGATGAAGATGGAATAGGGTTTTAAGGATAGTTCTCACTAGGACGTATACGTCGCGCTTTAAGCTCAAAACACATGGTGACTCGAGCCAAAACGCCGCGTATACGATCAAGTGGGAACCACGCTTTATCATGAACCCCAAAAGAACCTGTTCCCGTAGTGAGAATCCACATGGCACAAGTGGGAGACGAACCGGGCCCACTGCCGCCAGAGGTGAATGCTCTGACCACCAGGCCTGAGTATAAAAAAATAATCCCAAATCAGAATGTTTTATGGAATTAGTTCCATCATTGTTGAGGGGTTAATCCATCAAAAGTATTATTTGACGGGCATACAGCTAGTATATATTACATACAGTACAGAAAGTATATCGATATATGTATATTATAGCACATGTGTTTTCATTATTAGTGATTATTTTACGATTTAACTTTTAACATGAATTCTAATTTTATATCGATTTTTTTTTCATATAGAATAGTGCGGTATTTTAAGATTTACATTTATAACACCTGTTAATATAATTGTTTTGTAATTTACTGTGTTTCTCATATAACCCGAACAAACTAGTTTCTCGATTTAGAGAATGTCGACTATAGAATAGATTAGAATTTAAAAATAAATTAAATGTTTCCATGTTATCCGTTACTACACTAAATACTACCTGACACACTCAATTTGTAATGTGGCAAGGTATGGGAAAGTGGAGCAATTTGTATATCACTGTGACGTCAGTTTCTTGTCAACAAGTTAGAAAAGAAACTACCGATGTCACAGTTATCAGCAAATTGCCCGAGTTGCCATACTTAAAGTTGCGCAGCTCTTGAGCAGCGTATGACAGGAGAACTTTAGATTAATCATTTTTTTTGAAACCCGATAAAACTCGATTAAAAAACACTACAGTAGTTAAAATTAAACAAAAAAGTAAAAAAGAAAACATATATAACGTTGACAGTGTAGTTACGAAATATGGTTTAAAGATTGCGATAAGGTGTAAATTGATCAGACTAAAAAAGATAATACTTGTACTATACTGTATAGTGTGTAGTATAATTGAAGAGCTCGGGGCAATAAATGGCCAGCTCCACTTTTTTCCGAAAATCTGTTTTTTTTTCCAATGGATATAATTGTTTCTAAATTCTGCGTCGTTTGGTGCAAGAAACAGGCCAATCTGATGCTCAGATACCGAGATACTATCATAGATGGCGCTAAAAGTCACTGTTGGATGTTTAAGCCAAGTTATCTTTACAGCTGTTCGACAGCTATTTATTATTTATTGTGTACTGATTTTAGAACAAACAACAGACAGCTCCATTTCACATTTTTCTTTACAGTGAAAAGAAATCTATTGCCAGTAAAATATTTTTGGCCAAAATTGTATTAACGAAGTGTTGTGTACATATCTAAATGATTTATTTGAAACATTTTGCATATTTCACTGTTCAAAGCAGCTTTTTCGTCCATTCTGTAAAAAAACAAATTTCAAAGTGGAATTAACAAGTTACTGCCTCGAGCCTTTCAATTACTCATATCTATCTTTGTTTGTATCCATCTACTTATTTGTGGCCTGGCGTTTAAGGTGTTTACCTCTGGTGTAAGTAGCGGTGAGTTAACCTTCCGCTGCTACGTAAAACTCCGCGTGCCATGTGGATTCAGTTTGAGGTCTGACAACCGCGGGTTCAGGGTTTTTCGGGGTTCTCTCGTTTTCTCTTGCATCATAAAGCACCTATTCCATCATCCTTTTCTCATCGTCTCATCCCAGTATTTTCTGAATTAAAGTTTGATGGCCATATAACAAATCTTCGGTGTCCTCGTTAAATTTTAAGTACCCACCTCTATCTATTTGTCCGGAACGCGTTAAAATATCCAAGGGGGTTCAACCACAACAACGTGAATGTAAACAACGATGCCTCGTAGAATTATAACAATAAACTGCTGGAATAAGAAAAACCGCTCACTATTAACTCGAGAAAAGTTCTGTATGTTACCCCAGCAACACGATTTTAAACAGTAACTAATGAGATGAAGTGAAATTAATAACTGACTCTCTGTACACTAATCATTCCACATTTATTATATATTTTCTTCTTTGCTTTCTTTAATTCGTGTTTTACACATGTAATAAAACATTCAAACAAACAAACAATTTTTCCCCGTCAATATTGATAGATTTACTCCAAGCAACAAATCGTTTTAGGTAAAAAAAAATATCTCAATTAATCAATATATAAGTACGGGTACCAAACGTTCAGTGGTAAACAACATTTTTTTCTGAAATGAGATCTCAATCGTCATAACCGGGTTCCATGATATGAGGTTTTTCACAGGTCAAAGTGATTGAGTCCATTTTTTTATTTTTTAATTTTTCCAAATTTTAGTGCTAAAACACCTTGAACTTTTTCATGTTCCAAACATAGAAGCTACATGTGTAATGATTGTATATGCTATGATTAAAAATGGATTTATTATATGTATTATTATTTCAAGGGACAATGAATTTTATTTTATCGATTTTCTCCAGTTTTTGTGGTGGACTTGACCACTTTGGCAACTGACCAGCTCATATACAGTATTGTATACCAATTTATGGTAATTACAAACTAAAAAAAATATAATAACAGAGCAATCCGGTTATTATGATCAGTGGTAACTTTGAGACTAGCAGTGCTTTTTGATAACAATAACCGGCTGATCATATTAAGCAGTGTTTTGGGACTATCTAATTATGATGACAATAACCGATTCGTAGCATTATTATTCGTGATTAAAATGCTGGATTTCACTGTACAATGATTGACATTTAAGATTAGAAAACGAAGTGAATTGAAAATAACTGAAATCCAGTTTGTTATTGAGTACCATTTTGATATTTCATTTTTCAAAAAATTATCGAACATTTTTCGGAAGATTTAAACCTTTATTCTTCAGCGAAGTTTAGTGAATAAATTAAAGTAAGTTTTAGTCCTTAAATAAATTTAATTTAAGTGAGTTTAGTTTATTTTATTCACTAAACTTTGCTGAAGAAGAAAAGTTTATTAAATCTTCCGAAACATGTTCGACAATTTTTTGAAAAATCAAAAAATCAAAATGGCATTGAATTTCAGTTATATTCAATATTCGAAACTCCGATCATCACCTACCATGATGGAAACTTTCACCAATTAGAAAACGAAACTTAATAAACACAAAAATCGGTATCAACAGTAAAATCCGTCATCTGGAAAAACCCACAAAGAATCATTTTCGATTATATACCAGGTACGTGTTTGCATATCATACGCAATATTATACACGCGTGGTGAAGTGTCAAACCATGGTTTCCACTGATAAACTACGCGACAAGATATCACGATACGTCACGAAATACGTTATTAAACATTCCACGATAAACTGCAACTAATCAATCATATCAAAATCTTTTTAAATAGCGCTCCAATGAACAATAACTACTCCACATAACTTTAACATAAAAGAAAACTTAAACCAATCAATAACCACTATTACAATTTACAAACCACTAACTACAAGTGTGTATAACAATTATAGTTATACACTATATGTATATCTACATTTTTACGTCAGTATAACTGTAAAACTATTGCGCAATTATAAACAAAGCTTCTGAACCGCGTACAATAGGTGTCGCTTTTTTTTATGTATTATCATTGTCGATGACGTCATCGCGCATGAGCAGTGAGGTAGTTGTAATTGAACAGGATTGTGTGCACTTTAGAACAAGATTGCCCACAGCGGCCAGCGACCGCAATTTGGAAGAACAAAACGGTTTTCATGAAGTAATAATTTAATTTTTGCACGGAAACAACACAAAATTGAGTTTAACCAACCTCCTTGGATGACAAACTAATCTGTAAGTCAAACTTTTATGTAACTTTTGAGATATCTTGTATTATCGTATAACTTTTGTAGCCTTTCTTAAGAGTTTGGGTACGAAAAGTTGTTTGAGTTCAGTCAACCAGTTTTCTGAAAGGAATGACCTACATAGTTTTATGGGCATTTGTTTTACTTTTGTTAGTTAACGATATGAAAATTATCGAAAAAATTAAGATATCGAAATAGGATCAATGTTTATTTTTCCAAAAACTGTCAACTTGAGCTAGGTGACGTTTACGAGTAAAAAATAACTAACTAAAAAGTATTAGGAAACCGACATAATGTCTAGTTCATCTGTAATTTGCATTATGATATACTTTATCATTGTTAATCAACATGGATATTTAATCAATGAACGACATGTAAATAATAGTTCATAATTTCAGATTTAAATGATCAAATTGGAAATAAATATATACAGGGTGAATCATAAATTCAACACTATAAATTGCTGCAAATGAGTGAAATTCTAAAATTATACAGTGTGTCGGTTATGAGCTTTACAAACTTCAATAACAATTATCATAGTCAAGCCTAATATTATATTCATATGTTTTTTTAACTTGTTTAACTACTATAGATCTGCTTAAAAAAATTAATTATCTAGTTATGCAATAATGAACTCGATTATCATATCTAAGCCTAATATCAACTTCATAAACTTTTTAACTGGTTTCTCAACTGGTTAATTTTTGTAAAAACTAATGTAGTGTACCCCCCCCCCTACTACTTCCCCTAAATTCCATAGACACGGCGATTCAACACTAACTAGAATACTTGCATTTCTTAAATTTGACTATTATAAAATTTAATACCCCCCTCCTTTTGTATTATATTACTTTACACTATAATATTTTCATATTAAATTTTGTAAATATAAGATTCTTGTCAGTTATAAAACTTGACATGTTTCATCTATTGTACTTGTAGATTGTCAACTGAAAAAAACTGCTTTATCATGATTTATTGATATACACTTTTGTATAAACTTTGCGCCTTATCTTTTCAGCTGTATATAAGTTGAACTGCGTATTTTTAATTAAAATTCTGTGCGCAAAAGTTTTCTTTATATTGAGGTCAAAACAAAAACCATATAACTAAACAAGTACCGGTATACTGAAAAGTGTTGAAAAGATTCTATCATTTTAAATACAATACCAATACAAAATATACTTATTTCCAATTTATTTGAAATTTTAAATTTTATTTTTGTTTTAACATAAATAAATAGTTAACCATTCAGTTCCTAAATTCCAATGTGTACACAAAGAACAATGAAATGAACCAAAAACAAAATTAGAGCACTCCACCCACTTGTCAACTTAATCACTCTAGATTCCCATCAGTGTTAAAATGTTAGTTTACATTATTATATATATATTAATAGTATACTATTACATAAACTAACAAAAAGATACAGATTTTCAATGATATATTCAAATTTTTCATAAATTTAATTAGAATTGTCATCAGATGGCGGAGCTAATTAGGTACCCCCAAGTTTCGGTTCATTACATTTATTTTCGAAACTGTACTAATATTAATATTCAATTTTGTTTAATAAAATTTTAATTTGTTTTCTAGACAATTACATATAGTATTCTTAAAATATATTTATTTAATTCAAATATCCTCTATTGTCATAAAAATAGCGGAGTTAATTAGTACCTGTAAGGTTTATTAAAGCTCATTATTTGTTGTACTAATTAAGCGATACCAATACTATTTTTAAAAAATAAAAATGTATTATTTTCTACACTATATACAGTATGCATAGTTAAAATTGACTATTCCAAATATTTGTTATCATTTAATTAATATATTCATTTTTCTCTAGTGTCGTCAGAGCGCGCAGTTGATTAGGCACCCCTAAGTTTCGGCATATTGCATTATTTGTACTAGTAACCGGAACTGATGTAAAATTATTAATATAAACCTAAATTATACAGGGTGTCCACAAAAATTCCTTGATTTAAAATGTAATAACCATTTGAAATCAGTGTTTTGTGGGCACCCTGTATATAAAACTACTGAACAAATTTCCTTATAGCTTGTTAATATAATCATTGAAACTATAAATTTTGAAAAGTAGTGCAAAAAAAAAAGTATGCCACAAAGTTAATGGTTTTTAATATTTGTCATTAAACTTGTATACAATATATTTACAAAAAATGTGTGAATTTTTGACCTGACCATTGTTGACATATCTGCTCTTTCACGCACATCTAACAATTTTCTTATTCTTTAAAATTTATCCCGGAAATTCCTTTCAACTGTGAGTAAACTTGAAAGCGTTTATTTCCACTTGGTAGGAAACTAGCCTCAGGGACTCCCATTTTTAATAGATTTTTTTTCTCCAAACTTAATATTTTTTCAGTACTACTTGCATTATACCAGTGACCTACAACCATTTACTCACAAATTAAGCGAAAAATATATGACGTCATTATTGAACAACTTTTTCGACAAATCACGATTCGGGCTGTAAACGACTTTCACTATTATCATTTTTATGTCATCATAGTAACTCTTCGTAGAATTAATATAAAACTACATGAAGTAGTTTGATATGTGTAATCTACATACTTTTTGAGTGACGGTTAACTTATGTAATATAAATATATCAAAACGAAACAAAAATGTTTAATCAAAAAGGTCATTATTATAGTGTCGTTACGTTTACTAGGAAGTTTTAGTTTGAACGGTATTTTATTCAATGTAGAAAAGATAATAAATTCGATGCAAATTTGAACTTTCAATTATCAGTTATAAATATTTTTAGATTATTAAAAATTTAATAATCGAATTTTAACACTGGATTAAAGGATGGCCTCGATATATGTGATTTCTTTGTATGCAACCTGGAAAATCTTTCCAAATGCTCGTTATATGCGAAAAACAAATGGTAAACAAAAAAGTGGTTAAACGATGAAGTTTCGCCAATTTCATGGAATAAGCTATTATAGATTTATGCGCCAATCTCATAACCTCTTACCATATTATAACTAAAATAAAATATTCCAATCCGCTTTCGTGAGTTCGTTCTATCGTCAAAAATAAATTTTCCACCAATATAAATTTTGATTTCAGTACACAAACAAACAGAAAACTTCTCATTCCAGAGACTTAGTATCCGAACGTAAATTTTAACTTTTTTTTTTAAATACTTCTCATTTCATTTTTAAAAAAATATTTATTTTGAAATTTTTCTCTATTTATCGCAGGTATCGTCAAAAGGTGGGGTACCAGGTGGGGTACCCTTTCCTGGCCAAGGAATCCAACAATTGGGCAAGATGCAGTCTGTGCAGAATTTAATGCACAGTCAGTACGACCCTTATTCATTAGGTGACGAAGACGACGATGACGTCACCAATGCAAACGAATACGGTGGAAGGTAAACAACCCACCTCTTGATATCCAATTAATTAACATATCTACCAAATTTGGTAATAATTGACAAAAAATTGACAAGTTTAAGAGCATGTCCCCAAATACGGAATTACCAATTATAGTACTTCAATGCGGTCCGACGTGCAGAATTCCCAAGTAGCTTAATTTAGTTGTTATGAAAAAGATAATTTTTGTTTATGGTAACAATAACCCTAATTTAAATGAGATTTTTAACTATAATTAGTAATGACCTGTATTAAATACAGTACAATAAAAATGATATACAGTACAGCTTATGTTATCATGAATTATTGAACGTTTGGAACAATCCGTTTTGTGATAAAACCGTTTATTTTCAGTATTTATCAGAAAATTGTATACAAAATAAAATTTATGGTAGGCCTAAATGAAAGAATGGTTCAAAAATCGATTTGATATTTTAATATGAAACAGATTTTTTTTTATGATACTGATTGTGACACATGTTACTTTGATGATAAATATGATTTATGATGAATTGTCATCTGTCCTGAGGTCGCATATTTTCTCCATAGTTTTAGCTATCACAAGGGCGATTTTATTTACTTTCACTGATAATGAAATCACTCACAGTTCACATGATAGACTCTTTCCC
The DNA here is from genome assembly GCA_034695005.1 of Cryptops parisi. Classification (NCBI taxonomy): domain Eukaryota; kingdom Metazoa; phylum Arthropoda; class Chilopoda; order Scolopendromorpha; family Cryptopidae; genus Cryptops; species Cryptops parisi. The sequence continues at coordinate 13,839 of JAQIWH010001649.1, forward strand.
CATGCCCCCTATTACCATAAAGTTAATAGTAAAATAAAAATCTACCAATTTATAGCCTATTTTAGCCAAATCAAAACTCGCACAAAACGAATCACAAAATTTCAATTTTGAACAACATTAAAAAATTTAAAAATGAATAAAGGTTACACCGCATGATGGTACTGTGTATAGGTGCAGATTTCTTCAACGTCATTAATCACATCAGAAATGATAAATTAGCAATCAGACATGACAAAGATAACAATACAGTGCCACATTTTTACCGTAGGTTATCAAGGAGGTGTATTTACTCGGTTTCAAGTGTTATCTTCACAAATAGATGAAAATAACACAAATTTCGTCAAAGTCGCACATTTTTGTAACACCCTTCTTAGAATCTCAAGTTCATATCACCACACCCATATATTAAATAGATACAAGACAGAAATTGTACATTTTGTTAATTTTACCAACTGAATGTACATTCACACTATTACTTTGGGGTTAGATGCTCGACCTCGCTTATAGCGCTACTTGATTGTACTTTGAATTGCTTGGTATTCAAGGTTAGGTTACTTAAACTAAAATGTATTAAATGTACGATTAATGAATCAGTAATGATTTATTAAGTACCGGTATGTTTTTGTTTGTTGTACTAACCTAACCTGGCCCCCCAAAGGCATAACCTAAGTACAAGAAAGTAGCGCCACAAACGAGGTCAGGCGTCTTACCCAAAATAATGCCATTATATTTTTATATTGTTACATCGTTAATTAACATGCTGCTCAAAAAATTTTATATTTCTGTACTGCTTACAATACATACGAGTAGTTACCTAAAAATTTGACCCTTTTGTGCAGTTTGGCTTGATTTTTGGCTGATTTTAAACATTTTAAGTTCTGCATACTTTATACCACTGTTTACTAAATATAATTTATGAAATGTGGACAAAATCAAACAAATTCATAATTTTCGTACCATTTAAAGTTTATCTGTAAAGTTGACACCTTTGCACACTTTGAGGTCACCTTGTTCGATTAGACGAGAAAAACTTGTAATCGAAAGAGGACAAGGTTGTCGACATTTTGTTTTTGTACTTTCTCTATATACTATATTAAAAAATAAAAAAGTAACGAGCTTACATTTTTTGGTGATGTCGACACTGGCCCTTTGTCGCTGTCCGTAATGAGTCATAGCAACTTCATAAGTTTCAGAACACGGGACAGATAGCGTTAATTGATAATACCGAAACACTTGGTGCCACTTGGGTACACTTTTGTACCACCTTGTACAGCTGATAATTTAGTTTCAGGAATCTGTAATAAAGAATGTAAAACTAACGTCAGGACTTAACATCCGATTTTCGTAACTGAAAATTAATTAAAACCTAGTTACACAAATAGGTTCTTATTCCATCTACATATATCAGTACTCGAGCTTAACCAGTGAAAGTTCCAAACAAGTTTCACGTCATATCTCTTAAGTGAATCGAACAATGTTTAAATTAGTATTTTCATAGACAAATATGATTGCCGTAAGTTCTGAAAAGAAACTCTTGTTTCAGTCGAAGAGGAACAGAAGACACAAGACTCCCCTGGGACAAATTCCGGGTGTTACAATCGGAAGACTCCAACACCGAAAATTCCAAATGTCTAGACTTTACAATTCAATGTCTGAAGGTTGTGGCCTACATCGTCACATTCCTTATAGTGCTAGGAGGAAGTGTCATCTCCAAATCCATGTTATTACTCATGACCTCACAAATTCGCAATGATAGCATTTCCCGTGTTTACTGTCGTAATGGTAATATTTCTGTAACTCAATTCTCAAATCGTCAACTGTACAGTCAACTGATGGTTTGCCTGTTTGCAATTTAGAATGGGACAAGAACCACCAATACCAAACGACAGTTCCAGTCGAAGAACGGGTGGCATGGATCTGGTCCATAGCGTTCACATTCATCGTACCCGAGTTCTTTACCTTCTTCAGATCACTTAGAATCGCAGTCTTCAAATCTGTACAGAAACCGCAATTTCTTCACTTTTTAGTAGTAAGTACGGTTCCCGTTAGCCTCAAGTGTATGACAAAAATTGTGGAATTGGAAAATCGACAATACGACAACTCCTAAGCCAAAGTTCACAACAATTAAAATGTTTCTTCTCAGGTAGCAATTTTTGAAATTCTTCATGCCATTGGAATCAGTCTTTTCGTCTTTGTGGTACTGCCCTACATGGATGTCATCAAAGGAACCATGATAGACAATGCCACGTGTTTTATACCAGCTATATTATTAGCGTGTGGTAGAACTAAAGACGAAAAACTACGCTTTGTCAAGGTAATACTATTCATGACTTTTGACTATACTGAAATTAAGATATTACGGTATAATATTATTGCCATTAAAAAAAAAAAGAAAAAAGAACAACATTCTTATATTCGCAATTCATTTATAGTTGATGATAGACTGTTTCGCCATATTGGCTCAGCTCAGTGGACTAGTATTATGGCCGGTGATAAGTGGAAACGCTATCCGAAATAACAAAGAAGCTGGGATTCTGGAATATAAACACACCTGGGCAATACCCGTCTCTCTACTACTCATCAGTTGTGGTTGGTGGGAAAACTATGTGGACCCGGACTCCCCAGTGGGGTTAGTGAGTTCCCTAGCCAAAGTGAAGAAATCCCTCCTCAAAACTCGCTACTGGACGTATGTTGTGATTCCCATCCTGAAGACTATGGTGTTCCTTGCCAGCATGGTTGCCTTTCTCGTCATGACGGGCAACGACGTTGGTGATCTGTTCACGCACTTTGGAAGTGGATTCTACACTAATAAAGTGGAACTAACAAAAAAGACTGAACAAACAAACTTCCAACAGCCTGACCATCACACCTTCTCAATCGACGAAGATTTTACACAAAAGGAAAATACCCTTGCTGGAACACAAATATACATATGTGCCTTGCAGGTACGTGCAGTAAATTACGACAACATGAACTACAAATATAATTGATGATTTCATGATCGGTAAATCTATTTTTTTCCAGATTATATTAGCATTGATTACATACATCACAGGCAAATTTGCTTGCCGTATTTGCATCCAAGCATTCAGTTATGCCTTCCCCATCAACCTGACAGTGCCCGTGACAGTGTCGTTACTGATTGCAGCATGCGGACTTCGTTCGGAGACTCCTTGTTTCCTTATTTCCATTCTGCCAAGATACCTTTATTGGGAATGTCCCAACATGGACTTCATGGGCATGTTTATCCACAAAGAGCACAACTGGGTTTGGTTATTGTGGCTTTTATCGCAAACTTGGATAACGTTACACATATGGACTCCAAAGTGTGAAAGACTTGCAAGCACTGAAACGTAAGTCAATACCATTTTTTTTCCTTCTACAGGGTGTTTCGCTCGATCTCGGTCCATGCTTTTTCCTCATATTTTTTAAACTAAATGGACGTAAATCAGTAAAATTTAACATGGAAATACTTGGTATATGGGATATATGATGATCTCGTAGCCAGTGTTAAAAGTTGTCATCATTAGCTCCAAGACATGCCTGCATACGCCTCTCTATGCCAGTATTCACCAACACAACGGGAGTCACGTCCTCAATTTCCCGCCGAATATTTTCTTGCAGTGTTCGCGGCTTGTTGCGATACACATTTCCTTTCAGCATTGCGATCACTTTCAACACATGCTATGAAATCATCATGGTTCTCATACACTAAAGTAGTTTCATGTCAAATTTCACTAGATTAAGTACATAAATTTAAAAGTTATAAGAAAAAGAAAGCAGGGGTCGGGAGCGAGTGAAAACACCACGTATTTATGAGTATGCAAAGCACTTAGTACATGATCCATCTATTTTTCAGCTTGTACGTGACTCCAATGTATTCGGGTATTTTGACCGATCAATCACTTGCCCTGAATCGAAGGAGAAATGAAGAAAAAGACATGAAGACTGAGGTATGAAAACAAATTTTTTTATTCGGATTCCTTCTAAACCACTGCAATGAATAAATCTTCTTATTCTTTTTTTTGAAATAGATTTTGGACGAGGAACAGGTTGATGAAATGAACCAATATTACGAGACCATCGTGCCAGAATCAGAAGCAGCTGGCGAACGAAAAGTTATCCACAAGTCCGATTACATCACCCGAATTTTTGCGTGTGCGACAATGTGGCACGAAACTGACGAAGAAATGAAAGCTATGCTGAAATCAGTACTAAGGTGATGAAGTATACCTTATTGCAAAATATGTCTATTTTTCTTGAAATAAACATATTTAAGACTGTTTCCCATTGACTACACTAGTGTTTTACATCGTGTTCTTTACTTTGTATTTGTCTAACAGGTTAGATGAAGACCAAAGTGCTCGAAGAACAGCTCAAAAATACCTGAAAGTAGTTGATCCAGATTACTACGAGTTAGAAAGTACATAACTTTAGTATCGTAGTTAATGTTTTACTGTTCAATATAGGCATTGTATTAAATTCACCTATATCTTATAGCTCACATTTTCTTTGACGATGCCTTCGAAATGAGTGATGAAAACGAAGACGAGAATGTTGTTAATCCTTTTGTAAAATTGCTGGTCACTGTTATTGATGAAGCTGCTAGGTACGTTATTTCAAACTTCCGAATTCCGAAACGAACAAAAAACTAAAAGAAAATAATGAATCCATTTGTATTTTTGCTCAGCAATGTTCACGAAACCACGATGAAATTGAGACCACCAGAGAAATACCCCACTCCTTATGGTGGTAGACTCGTTTGGACACTGCCTGGAAAAACTAAACTTTACGCCCACTTGAAAGACAAGTCTAAAATCAGACACAGAAAACGATGGAGTCAGGTGAGGTGTTTTACCAATTTTGTTTTTCCAATTTTAATGTCACTGTTCCCAACTGATGATAAACTCTCTCTCTCTCTCTCTCTCTCTCTCTCTCTCTTTCAGGTCATGTACATGTATTATTTATTAGGCCATCGACTCATGGAACAGAATATACACGCAGACAGGAAAGATATCATAGCAACAAATACGTACATTCTCACACTTGATGGAGACATTGATTTCAAACCCCAAGCAGTCCAATTACTGGTCGATCTGATGAAAAAAAATCACAATCTGGGAGCAGCCTGTGGACGCATTCACCCTATTGGTTCCGGTAGGTGCATTCGATTTCACAAAATTGAATTCAAAACAAAATATACGCGGAAACACCCAAGTGAAACTTGCATTGGTATACTGTATAACTGCGTCTAAATTTTGCGTTTATTCACTATTAGGACCTATGGTATGGTACCAAAAGTTTGAATACGCCATTGGCCATTGGCTGCAAAAAGCTACTGAACATATGATAGGTTGTGTGCTCTGTAGTCCAGGGTGTTTCTCCTTGTTCAGAGCAAAAGGACTTATGGATGACAATGTCATGGCTAGGTACACCACTACTTCTAATCAAGCCAGACACTATGTACAGTACGATCAAGGTGAGGAATATGTTCGGATTTAGCCTATTTGTTTGAAATTCTGGCCAATTGTAAATAATGCTTGAAATTCTGACCAATTGCAGGAGAGGATCGTTGGCTTTGCACTTTGCTTCTGCAACGAGGTTACCGAGTTGAATACTCAGCTGCATCTGACGCTTACACTCATTCGCCAGAAGGATTTGGGGAATTTTATAACCAACGTCGTCGATGGGTACCATCCACAATGGCCAACATTCTTGATCTTTTGATGGATTCGAGAAAGACAATTGAAGTCAATGACAACATTTCTTTACCATACATTACGTACCAGGTAGCTATAATTTGCCACGAAGTGTTTCTGTGCATCGTTTTAACGCAAAATTAAACATCACAAATGTTCTATTTCATAGGGCATGTTGATGATGGGGACCATCTTGGGTCCAGGAACCATCTTCCTCATGTTGGTTGGTGCTTTCGTGGCGGCGTTCAAGATCGATAATTGGACATCGTTTTATGCCAATTTGATTCCCATTATTATTTTCATGCTTGTTTGTTTCGTTGCCAAATCGGAGTTTCAGGTAAGCACCGTTTAATTTATAATAAATCGAATATGTAATCTAACAAAACTTGTATCAAATAATTTGATGAAACTTGAAAACTTTTTCATTATAACTTAAGCTACTTGGAATTATGGGAATCGGAGCCTAACAGAACGAGTTCTTTCGTAAGTCCTGGTGCATGTGGTTATTCTGTATTTATATGTATATCGTATGCTTTGTAACTAACCTGGTGGCGTTCCGACCTTTGAATCGTTCCGTTTACTACTACTTTAATACATAACATCCATCACATTAAACGCTCATACACGTAAAACTCTAACCGATGCATGGAATAACTTTTATAACTATTATAAAATAGCTCGTAACTGATAAGAACTAACATGTATACTTAACGTAACTTTGTGACTTAATAGTGCTGCTGTACTGCTATATGTATGGTAACTCATCTCTAGGTGTTTTGTCGCATGAATTTCTAAATGTCCTTAAAATTGTCAAACTTGTTGCTAGACGTTCTTGTCATGTTCCCATGTTGTGTTTTGATTGCAGTTGTTGTTGGCACAAATCATGAGTGCCATGTATGCGCTCATCATGATGGCAGTCATTGTGGGTATATCGCTGCAAATGAGAGAAGACGGCATAGGAGCCCCTTCCTTCATTTTCTTAGTAGCCCTATCGGGCAGTTTCTTCATAGCAGCGGTACTACATCCGCAAGAGTTTTGGTGTATCGTCCCCGGCTTTTTGTACTACCTCAGCATCCCGTCCATGTACCTCTTTTTGATCCTCTACTCTTTGTGTAATCTCAACATCGTATCATGGGGTACACGAGAGGTTCTGACCAAAAAAACCAAACAGGTAATATTCTTTGTCTCTTTTTTGTTGAACTTCTTACATGTTCACTAGGTCCATTGTAAACATTGTCTACTGTATCAAATACCATATTAGCTTCTAGACACATTCCCAACTAGAATGCAATTACTACTTATGTATAACAATTAAAACACACTCGGGTTTTGTTAGTTATATTTACAATTCCGAGTCCTCAAACCACAAATAACTAACTACCTTTGCAATTCCGTGAAGCCTCATAATGTCGTTATGATAACGTCCACGTCAATATCAACAGTGCGAATAGCTTTGAAATGTTCAACTTTTCTTTAAACATCATAAACTACACACAACTTATGAATTTAAATAATTTTTGTTCTTACAGAAGCTTTAAAAATGTTTGTTTTGTCTGCAATTTTGTGTCATCGTATGAAACGGACGACATACCGGTACCAAAAACACCTAAATGTGTTTCCTTAGCTTTCCGTCAACTTCCAATCTTTATTGCGTGCAATGACGTCACTGGGAGAGGGAGGGAGATCCCTGACACCATCAGAGGATATTACACCAAATGGATGTTTATACAGTGTTTCAGCAGAAAGTTATTGTTTTTCATAACAAAGACCAAAGTACTCGATTATATCTTGTTAAACATTGATATTGACATCCCATCCGAATTTTAGTGAAATAGATATTCCGATATTCGTATAGTTATGTCCAAATGACTGTCTATAAAAGTTGTTCGTATGCCCATCTTAAATGTACAGTATTGCATTAATATACCTGCAAGGCTAAAATGTTGTACTGTAATGTTCCATTTACTTTGCATTAGTATTCCGCAATTAGCTGTAGTTGATTTACGCAATGTTATGCTGGAAAGCCTTTAAAAGCTGTAGCAATGCACTGCGTTCGGCAGGAAAACATCACTACAAAGTTGTGTTGTTATACAGAAAAGCTAACGTGTTTCCTTTAGAAACTAACTTAACTTCATGGTGACTCGGTGAATAAATCACGTGAAGCAATCAAGTGGCTTTATATTCCTGACCAACGTTATATTCAATAATATTCTAGCAGAAATATCATCAAAAGAATTTCACATGTAAGCTACATTTTTTCAACCTTTCAATACACATTAGCACATGACGCGTCGAATATAGTTTTTATAGCCGCTGATCTAGGTTGTCATCATGGGGGTGGGGGTGATACCATGGGGTTGACACCAGTTTTAATGGCGCCACTAATTACATGCACCATACCTGGCATTAACAAATACATAGTAGCCAACTCAGATAAATCCAAAGTTTTATATGTTGACAATCTGACTTAGTTCTTGTGGGTATCCAAACAGAAGAAAACCCACAACTATTCTAGTATAAAGAACAACTTCACTCAATTAATTTAAAACAAGAAGTGCATTTAATATAAATCACTATAAACCAATCCCAGAATAATAAACCATAAGACCCCCCATATTAACAAATCTCTCGTAAGTAGTATTAGCTAAACAAAACAAACAAGACTACTACTTCATTACTGTCTGTCTTTTGAAATCTGTCGTGATACCAATGTTGTTATAGTGAAGTCTACCTATAGCGAAATCAAGAAAATACGTGTGTACGTGATCTTGTTACGAACTCGTCCAAAGGTTTCCTTTCTCTGAACAAATCAATATCAATCGCATCTGAGCGGAAGTTCATTTTCTTCTATAGCTTCTTCTTAGCCAGGTTCTGACAGCCTTTTATGCTCTCGTGATGATGACTGTCATACTAGCGACGTTGTTACAAGTTCAAGACGATGGTTGGTCATCACCGGGAACAATTTTCCTCTTAGCCATCACCAGCACGTTTATAGTTGCTGGGCTGGTTCATCCGCAAGAGATCAGTTGCATTTATCCGGGATTTCTTTACTACCTTCTGGTTCCATCCATGTATCTTTTGCTCATTATTTATTCCGCCATTAACATGTTCAATGTCAACTGGGGAACGAGAGAAGTGAAAACTAAAATATCAAGAACGGTCAGTGAACTAGTGATAGGTAGATCATAAGATCATAGTGTACGCACACGTAGTAAAGTTTACAATTAACTATTTTAATTCCGCACTAGGAATGGTTCATTCAAACAATCGTTAGGTTAAGAAAAGTTGCAAATTCATGACAATTAGTCAACAGTTTTAACTAGTCCACTCAATAATCACTTTTGAATGAATTCCAGGAACTAGAAGAGGAGAAGAAGGAACAAGAAGAACTGAAGAAGAAACAAAGTCAACCTCAGATTTTCAATCTTCTGGGATTGAAGAGCGAAAAGGAAATGGAAGGAAGCGTCAGTTTCAACTGCGCTAACTTGTGCAGCATCCTTTTGTGTACGGCTCCCAAGTCCAACGAAGAACAACTCAGACTCATGCAAATTCAAGATTCCTTAAAAGCGCTGACAGATAAAGTTGAAAACATGCAATCGTAAGTAACGTCCATTTACAACCATTAATTCCATCTCACTTGATAACATTAGACAAGATAGGTGCAAAAATCCAAAATTTATGGTGTTTTGACAGCCTTTTAATCACAATTATTTAATCACAAATCATCAAAAAATATCTTACCACGTGTTTGTTTCAAATAATTTAAAATTTTAGTTTGTTTTCAAACTAAAATTTTAAATTATTTGAAACAAACACGGGGTAAGATATTTTTGAAAACAAATGCACGGTATCAAGTAAAGTTAAAAGGTTGTACTAAAGAACAAAGTTTTTTCCCATTACTTGTTTTAGTCACTTTAGTCACTTGCGCAACCTCGCACAAAATCGCATAATGACGAATTTTAACGATCCACATGGGTAGTTTTTTTCTCGTTGCATATAAAGACTTTCAACACTGTAAATGCATGAAATTCGTACCTTCAAATACTTGAACATTGAGACCCTCCCTCCCAATATGCGGATTAGTTGCTCTAATAAACTAACATTTCCAAAAATAAACTCGATGACAGAAACCAATTCTCACCAAATCAACAAAGAGATGAGATCGAATTACTGGCCTCTTGAAGCCAGTAATTTCTACCTTTGGCAATATGAAATTCCGATTCCTATTGAGTAAACGACAACATATATCTCTTGACCTTTGATCTTCGATCTTAAACAACGAGTTATGAACCATTGGTAAACGGAATCACTAAAACTCACAGTTTTGAGTGACATCTGGAAGCGATTTGCAATACTAGCATCGAAGAAAGTTCCATCGAAGAGCCATTCACAATTGACAGTTGGTGTCGCATATCAACAAAAAATATGTATATATAAAAAAAAACACAGTTATCTTCTAAATGCACAAGCTGTGTCATGAAAGAAAAGCAATTCTAAATCAATCTCCGACATCGACTTTTTTGATGTCGTTCCATCAATATCGATCCAAAAATCCCACAAATGTTCCTTCACGAGTTTTTTTTTTATGTCTGAACCACAATTGCAAACGGAAATAACTCAAAACATGTTGAATGGTTTTGAATGAATTCATACGGAAATTCAATTTTGTTCAACCCACTATAACTCTCAAAACAAAAAATAACTATTCACTTTATAGAAAATTCTTTCAACATCAAAAGCAACTTAGCATTATTCCATTAATATCAAATTACCAATAAGGTTAGGTTAGTGCAGGTTTTGTTTTTTGGTAAATCATATTCCCGTATGCAAAAAAAGTAACCTTGGAAAATAATGTTTGTACGATATTTTTTAGTTGCCTGATACATTACAATTTAGTATATAGCGCATGTTGAAATAATCAAATAATTTTAAATTACTGTATGGTAATTATTGAAAATTAATTTTCAATACAAATAACTAATATTTAATATACAAATATTGGTTGACAAAAAGTTGTTCGATAAAATAAAAGAGACATTAAAATGTTGGATAAAATGTATTCTCTATTTTAGCCGAGAAGCACCGTTTTTGGCGCTAGTAGTTTCAGCTTCGGTTCGATAAAACAAACAAAAACGTTTTAATTTTATGATTAATGATAACTTATTAAGTGTTTATTTTTTAACTGACCTACCCTTGTATTTTTAGCTATACATACGGCGTCCTTTATTTCAGAGGACAATCCTTTATTTCACCACGATACCCTTTATTTATTTTGATTTGTTCTCTTATTTCCTCGATTTTGTCCTCTATTAGCTTATATTTTATCTCCTCGTGATTACTGTGAGGTGATGAACGAATCAAAGTTATTTTTAGACGCTTTATATTTTGCTTCACGTGTGAGTGAACATTAAGCGAGAATCGCATAAATCGAATTCGCATAAACTAAAATTCGCATAAATTAAAACTTGCAGTAATCTAAAATGGAACTACAGTCTTAAAACTCGCATAAATCGAATATTTAATTATCGAACAGCATTTGCACACTGTACAAATATAGTTTAAATATATCAAATACTGTAGTTGCAGAGTTTAAATCACACCTATTTTTTTATCTATCAATTGTAGAGCAATGGAAAGCTTACCAGGTAACCCACTGGGTCTTCAGCCAGGTCGTCGTAAATCATTTTCACGCACAAGTCATCGATCAGCTAGGAATGCCATAGACCCTTTAGTGGAAGGTGACAACGAAGAACGACATTCCGATTCCGAAGATTATTCAGGATCATCCACTGAATACATGGGTAAGTCTGGAAACAAAAATTAACAAAAATTATCCACATGACAAATCCATCTACATTTTTAGAACAATTAACGAACTTAAGTAACACCAAATTTTTGTAGACAGACACACCAATGACATGCCTCAAGTACTTTGACGATTTGGCTTGTCGGTACACTTTTCTTTGTATTTTGAAAAATAACATGAAAACCCAATGTATTCAGATAAACAACAAAACACAACACCATTTAGACTTTTGATAATATATAACCTGTAGAATATCAACGAAACCTGGTTTTTGTAGACATGTCAATCACATGACAATGTACTTTGTCGATATGTGGATTTTGTATTTAGTTTCTTGATATTTTGAAAAATAGACAAGAAAATTCAAATAGATTCAAGTAACCAAAAAAAATTGGCGAACGTAAGATTGTCCGCAAGACAAATCCGTTTAGACTTTTAAGAACTACCAAAGAACTTGTAGAATATCAACAAAATCCTCTGTAAACACATCGATCACATGACCAAAAGTAATTGTCGATAAAACGTGGATTTACTTTGGTGATATTTTGGTCAATACCAAGAAAACTCCAGTGGATTTATGTAACCCAACAAAAAAAAAGACAAACAAAACCATCTGGACTTTTGAGAACTACCAAAGGATATCAACAGAAACTGATTTCTATAGACACATCAATCACAACACCAAAACGTTCTTGTCGATAAAACGTGGATTTGTCTTGTTGGTACATTCTTGCAATATTTTTTTGCGTAGTATTTTGGTAAATACCGTACCAAGAAAACATTGAAGAAGTCTACTAACTGTAATGCCAAAAAAAAAAAAACCTTTACAGAAAGCAAAGTGCAACGTGACGACCTCATCAATCCGTACTGGATAGAAGACGAAAAATTGAAGAGAGGCCCCATGAAGCGATTACCTGACAACGAAATCGAGTTTTGGATTGCAATCTTGAAAAAATACTTGCACCCCATTGACGAAAACAAGGAAGAAAAAGCTAAGATCCAATCCGATCTTAAAGAACTTCGTAACAAATCCGTCTTCGCTTTCTTCATGTTCAACGCCCTCTTTGTCCTCATTGTCTTCCTTCTCCAACTTAACAAAGACAAACTCTACGTCGAATGGCCGTTGGGTGTCAAATTCAACATTACTTACAGTGAAGACACTCACGAGGTAATGTACCTTTACAATTACATTTTCATACCAAAACATCACTATTATATTGCAGGTTCTTAGAAATACCGCAGTATAGTTGTATAGTACGATAAAAGCTTGATTAGTGATAGATTGAATGTCTACCAAATTGGTTATGTCGTTAGTTCGAGGCTTGGGAGATAATAACAGTCTAGATATCCGAACTATGCCGGTTAAACACAAATTGGAATTGAAGGAAAATGGGAAGCCTCTTACAAATTACTGTTTATCAGTTTTTAACCTCATTTATGATTCAATTCAAAGGTTCGTGTCAGCAAAGAATACTTGCATCTCGAACCCATTGGTTTGGTGTTCGTCTTCTTCTTCGCGCTCATCATTATCATCCAATTCGTCGCCATGATGTTCCATAGGTTTGGCACTTTGTCTCACATCTTAGCATCCACCGAACTCAACTTCTTTCAAAGAAAAGCCGAACTTACCGGTGATAGTCTGCTCAACAAAAACGCTGTTGAAATCGTCAAAAACATGCAGGTAAAAAAGTGTTTCTACTTCTCCCGCCGTTCTCTGGCGTTTACAACTTCTGTATAACTATTGATGGTTTAACAAATGTTCGGTTATTCATCGTCAGAAACTGAAAGGAATAGACGACGATGAAAGTGAACACGGAAGTAGTGGAGGTCGATTGGGTCGACGTAAAACGATTCACAACATGGAAAAGTCCTTTAAGAAGAAACAAACGATTGGAACTTTGGACGTCGCCTTCCGGAAACGCTTTTTCACTGACACAAGAGACAATCAAACACGTACGTATCGAACTACTCATACAGTATGTCTATTAATTCTGGAACTACAAGCCATTTTCATGTTCTAATCTTATTGTACATATCATGAATACAACCCAATTTTGGATTATAGTTCCAAATTTATAGACAATCTGTAGACCTACTTCACTTTTAACATGGTTTCTTGGAATATTTTTGCAATATCTAAATGCAACGTGAAATTAGCCAAGTACTACAACTGTAGTAGTTAGTCCGTACTATAGCATGGGAAGAGTAATAATATTATAGAAAGTGAACATTAAACAACCAACCAACAAACTCCATTTAGTGACAAGATGCTACATTTCAACCACAGCTGACTTGGGGATTCGGCGCGATGGGCGGGGCTAAAACGTCCATTCTAAGTTTAATTGGACCATTCTAATTTTAATTGTAAATTTAAATATCCAAAGATATTCATAATTGAATGATCAATAGAATATGCTGTAAATACAACCCAATTTTGAACATTCTGTACTTTTAACACGTTATTTGTGAAACATCACAAAATAATGCTGTGAAATTCGCCTAAAATTACAACACGAATCATCCAACGCATACAAAAAACAATTCGATAAAATCTCCAAAAAGTGGCCGTTTTAGGTCTAAACTCTTGATGACACATGTATCCTCTTGTTAATACCTTTACCAAACAGTATAACTGTTTAAAATCAACATTGTAGGTATAGGGTAATGTTTAGCATAGCGTGTAAAAGTTGACAGAAATGTCTCTCACGTTCTTGTCATTCTTTTTCGTAGCTGGTACTCCAATTCTTGGCGGCAAAGGACTGAACGAGAACTTACGTCGAGCGTTACAGGAACGTCGAGATACGGTGCTGGGTGATCGACAACAACAAAAGATGCAAACTTTGGGTGCGACCAACAACATTACCAAAGTTCGTCGTCATCGAAACAGTAACGCAGTTCCATTGACTGGTGCGTTCCAAACTGGTAGTGTCGCCAATGGAAGTATCCGTAGCACAGCGGACAGTGTGACATTTGAAAACGACGCTAATGAAGTGAGAGCTAGGTCCCCCAGTTACCAATCAGGAATGGGAGCACTAGATAGTCATTTTTAAACATTTCTTGGAAATGTCCGCAAAAGTTATTGTTCCCAATTTGGTGATACATATGTGGTAACTTCTCAACGAAACGATGGTTTTCAATGGTAAATTCCCCACAAGGGCAATAGACAGACATTTCTTAAAATTTCTTGGAAATGTCCGACTAAGTTATTGTTCCCAATTGGTGGTATACTTGCAGTAACATTTCCCAATGACGACGACAAAACAACGGTTTTTCGATGGTAAATCCCCAATAAGATGCGTTGGGCAATTATTTTTTGACCATTTCTTGGATATGTCCAAAAAAAGTTTTTTGTTCTCGATTGGTGATCTTTGTGGTAACTTACAAATGATAATGAAATTTCACAACAACGGTAAAATTTCACTCTTCTAATGGCAACTACTACTTTTATATATATAAAAAAAAACTGATGATGCTCAAACCTAGTCTTACAATAATAGTGTGTGAAATTATTGTTGGTTTTTATAAAACTAATAAGTTTGTGATACTTTATGCCGCTAAGAACTCGGAGGATGATTCTATACAACACCGACGATCAGGAAGTCAATTGTAAAAATAAATTTATTCATAAATTTATTCATGAAAAAAAAAAAGTGTTCATAGATCTTTTCGAAATAGATAACCCTATAGTAAATAAAAATTCTAATTGTAATCATGTATATAATACTATTTTTGCTAATGTATTTTCTACAGAAAAATTAAATCGCTCTTCAAATCATAACCAAATTATTTTATTTTATACATGCAGTTTCTGCGCACTATGTACTATATCTGTAAGCTTACAGTTTTTCTAATTCCAAATTTTTTGTGTACATATTTTCCTAATTAAAGACCAGCATCTGTTTTGGACAGATTAAATAAACATAAAGAGATTTCACCAGTATTCAACCCACCATTCAAGAATCACGGGTTCATTAAACAAATTTAGTAAAAAAAACTAAAAACAATTTAATACTAAAAAAAAAAAAAACTACCCAATTGAGCCTGAAATAAAGAAAAAGCAAAAATCGGCTTACATGAATCACGAAAAAATTGAACCGGATTTTTGCGTAACCATAACCGCTACTATCAATGCAACAAAAATCCGGTATATATTTGAACATCCCATTTCATCCTATGTACGCACGTATGTATTTATACTTATGAAATATCTGCAGTGATGATCTTCCAAAGAAGATCAAATATTTGCTCGAGGCAAACATTGTGCGATAAAACAAATCCCTTTCCACAAAACACACACAAACACCAAAAAATGTCATGTGGTTTAAAGTTAGCTTGTAGCCAATTAAGGACAAATAACTTCAAGTGTTTACCCACCACGTTAATTCGGTCACGTGACTCTCCCAGGCTGATTAGCTCAATTCTTATACTGTTCCCGCACACTTAAAAAAGTCCTTATTAAAATCTAGTTTCTTGATACATTTTTTAATAATAATAATAATAATAATAATAATA